>ML305734.1:0-17978 GCA_005239505.1 Nicotiana paniculata | reverse complement strand
GAACTTTGTGGTTGTTTTATAGACCACTCCGTTTACTTCTTCACCTCCGTGTATCACGTTGACGGTTCATTTTGGAGTAGGAGGCTTTGAGGGCTCCTGCCTGTTCCTCATGTATGCCTGTTTACCTTTATCACTAAACAATTCTGTTAAATAGCCTATTTCAATAAATTTTCTACTTCACCTTGTAAAAATCTGCAATCCGCAGTTTTGTGCCCATGATCATTATGGAGTTCACACCAGCAATCCGGGTTCCTTCTATTTGTATTTGATCGCATCTCTTTGGGCCACTTAACCTTGTCTCCTATGTTCCTCAATATTGAGACAAGTTCAGTAGTACTTACATTAAAGGTATGATCCCCAATTTGAGTATTACCTCTAGGTCGTTCATCTCGATATTTTCTGGATCTAGACGAGGATGAGACTACGTCTCTTCTCTTTGGTCTATAGTCCGACCTAGTGTTTTCGAATCTGGGATGAATATCGTGTCCCGAGGGTCCTAAGTAAGGATGATACCTGTTTTTACCTGATCTTCTATCTGATTCAGAACGTCTGTATCTGGAATGATCTTCATCTCTTGAACTAGCAATAATATCTTCTTCTATTCTAAGTTTTGTACTATACCTGTTATATACATCGTTCCATGTTGTAGCGGGGAATTCTCTTNTGCATTCTTTCTCGTTGAAACCTGTCTACAAACTCACGGAGTAGTTCCGTGTCTCCTTGTTTTATTTTGAATATGTCTTCCATTCTTTTCTCAACTTTTTGTGCACCAGAGTGTGCTTTTATAAATGAATCTGCAAGCTCCGCAAAAAAGTCAATAGAATTTTCAAGGAGAAGAGAATACCAGGTTAGGGCTCCTTTGGTAAGTGTTTCCCCAAATTTTTTGACAAGGACTAATTCAATCTCTTGTTTTGTTAAGTCGTTGACTTTTACTCCAGTAGTGAAAGCAGTCACATGATCACGTGGGTCAGTTGTTCCATCATATTTGGGAACGTCAGGCATTTTAAATTTCTTGGGTATAGACAAAGGTGCCGCACTTGGCTTCCAAGGTTGTTGAGAATACCTATCAACATCAATGCCTTTGATAATAGGTGGTACACCAGGAATTTGTTCAATGCGATCGTTCTGTTCCTTTATCTGTTTCTGCATGGTTAGAAATAAATTTTGTAATTCAAAGTTATTAGATATACCTGGTCTCACTTCGAGATTCATTAGGAGTATCTCCTCTTCCTAAGTTTGCCAACCCAGATTGAGGATTTTCCAAGGTGATGGTATTAATTTGAGGTGGCGTTGTAGGTAACGCTGCCGGTAATCCCCTCGCAAATTCTTGCAAAGCTTGGCTCACATACTCTGCAATCATTTGCTTTACACGATCTTGTTCCACTGTTTGATCATTATCACCATTGTTGTTATTGGATCTTTCTGGGGATTTTTCCCTTGAACCACCTGGGGTTCCTGAAGGCGATGAAACTGGGGTTCCATTCCTTTGCTGGTTTTTGTCGTTGGAGTTCGACATAGTTCAAAGGATATCACTTGAAAAGCAAACAAAGATTATCAGATTCCTGGTAACGGAACCAATTTGTTTAACCAAAAAATTAGATCCTTTGTCTAAAGCTATTTCTAGTATGAACGCGGGTTACTGATAATAAAGGAAATAGAGAAAAATGAATAATAGATAATATTGCAGAAATATAGAAAAGCAAAGTAGATTGTATTCGAGAATCAGATGCCTTTACAAGCTATATTTCCCTTCCTTATATAGGAGATTCCTTGATATAACGTACAACTCTTGCTATGGTTGCTCATTAATGACTAATTATGACATTAATGAGGCGTTACAAAGGATAACGGTAATTGGGGTACGGTTTCATAACGTTCGAGTAATCAATTGTGGGTTCTTGAATCTGCCCGTAGCTTTGTCTAGATTCATTTTGACCGTTCCTCTTCCCTGTTTTGATCAGGTTTAGTTTCCCGTGGCTGATAAGATCGAGGGTTTATTGAATCGTGACTCTTTGTTCGGTACCTCTTCAAAGAATCACATCCAGCTGTCACGTTCTCCTGTGTCCACGTAACTGGCTGAGTTGTCAAAAGTTGGCTTACCTGTGAATCTCTTTTTTACCAATACAGCTACCACAACCTAGTTGAGTACATTAGCTTGATCCAATCTGAAGATTTCTTCTTTTATCCATATAATAAGCTCATAATTCATTCAAACGCCTGAAATTTCTCTGCCAAGACTAGTTCCAATATATGAACACTGTATCAACTACCACACGAGGCACCAGAATACAACTGCATACCTTTGCTGAATCGGAACCATACACCGATGTATTGGTAAAAAAGAGTTTCACACGTAAGCCAACTTTTGACAACTCAACCAGTCACGTGGACACAGGAAAACACGATAGCTGGACGTAACTCTTTGAAGAGGTACGGTACAAAGAGGCACGATTCAGTAAACTCACGAACTTATCAGCCATGGGAAATTCAACTTGATCAAAACAGGAGAGAGGCACGGTCAGAATGAATCTAGACAAAGTTACGGGCAGATTCAAGGACCCACAATTGATTACTCGAACGTTATATAACTGAACCCCTATTACCGTTATCCTTTGTAACGCCTCATTAATGTCATAATTAGTCATTAATGAGTAACCATAGCAGGAGTCGTACGTTATAAGAATCTCCTATATAAAGGAGGGGAATACAACTTGTAAAAGCATCTGATTCTCGAATATAATCAACTTCCATCTTTTATTCCTGTAATATTGTCTATTATTCATTTTCCCATTATCTTGATTATCAGTAACCCATATTCATCTTAAAAATAAGCTTTAGTCAAAGGGTCTAATTCTTTGGTTAAACAAATTGGTTCCGTTATCGGGAACCTGATAAACTTTGTCTACTTTCCAAGTGATATCCTTTGAATTATGTCAAACCCCAATGACAACAACCAGCAAAGAAGTGGAACCCCAGTTCCGAGTATGTGTCGACTACCGGGATCTGAATAAAGCCAGTCCCAAAGATAATTTTCCACGGCCGAAGATACACATCTTAGTGGACAATTGTGCCAAACATGAGGTACAATCTTTTGTCGATTGCTCTGCCGGATATCACCAGGTATTGATGGATGAAGAGGATGCAGAAAAGACAGCCTTCACTACACCCTGGGGAACGTACTGTTACCGGGTCATGCCATTTGGTTTGAAGAACGCTGGGGCGACTTATATGAGGGCCATGACCACCATATTCCACGACATGATGCATCAGGAGATTGAAGTGTACGTGGATGATGTAATCATTAAGTCCAGAACCCAAAGTGACCATGTGCAGCATTTGAGGAAGTTTTCTTCGAATGCCTGCACAAATATAATTTGAAATTAAACCCAGCCAAATGCGCTTTCGAAGTTCCATCCGGAAAATTACTGGGATTTATAGTCAGTCGACGGGGCATCGAGCTGGACCCAACAAAGATAAAATCTATCCGGGATCTCCCACCCCCAAGAACCAAGAAGGAAGTCATGAGTCTGTTGGGTAGGTTGAATTACATCAGCAGGTTCATCGCTCAGTTGACCTCCACATGCGAGCCTATATTCAAGCTATTGAAAAAAGATGCGGCCATCAAATGGACAGACGAGTGCCAGGACGCTTTTGACAAGATCAAAGAATATCTGTCAAATCCTCCAGTGTTAGTCCCACCAGAACCAGGGAGACCTTTGTTCCTATACCAGACGGTGCTAGAAAATTCCTTTGGGTGTGTTCTCGGGCAACACGATGCAACCGGGAAGAAAGGGCAGGTCATTTATTACTTAAGTAAGAAGTTCACAAACTACGAGGCCAAGTATTCTCGGTTAAAAAGGAATTGTTGCGCCCTAACTTGGGTTGCTCAGAAGCTCCGGCATTATTTATTGGCTTATACCACCTACCTCATCACGAGGCTGGATCCTTTGAAATACATATTCCAAAAGCCAATGCCCACCGGGAGATTAACAAAATGGCAAATCTTGCTCACGAAATTCGATATTGTCTATGTCACTCGCACATCTATGAAAGCTCAAGCATTGGCCGACCATCTGGCTGAAAATCCGGTTGATGATGAATACCAACCCTTGAGCACTTATTTTCCGGATGAAGAAATTAACTCTGTCGAAGTAATATCGGAAGGCGCTGACACCTGGAAAATATTCTTCGATGGAGCAGCCAATGAGAAAGATATTGGGATAGGGGAAATCTTGATTTCACCCACAGGGCAACACTATCCTGCCACGGCCCGCCTCCATTTCTTCTGCACAAACAATACTGCCGAATATGAAGCTTGTATAATGGGCATGAACATGGCCATTGACATGGATGTAGAAGAGATGTTGATCATGGGGGACTCTGATTGATCATTAAGCAGGCTCAGGGAGAGTGGGAAACTCGGGATGTTAAACTCCTTCCCTACAGACAACATGTGGGGAATCTTAGTAAGCGATTTAAAGCCATCGAGTCCAGGTATATTCCTCGGTGCCGCAATGAGTTAGCTGATGCGCTGGCCACCCTAGATGCAATGCTTCCCTATCCGTGTAATGTTCGTATAGACCCATTGGAGATCCAAATCAAGGAAAGACATGGTTACTGCAACACGGTCGAAGTAGAGTACGATGTCCAACCATGGTATCATGATATTAAAAGATTTTTGAAGACAAAAGAATATCCCGAGCAGGCCAACGGAGACAAAAAGAGAACCATCTGAAGGCTCGCCAACAGTTTCTTCCTAAGTGGGGAAGTACTGTATAAAAGGACTCCCGATCTAAATCTGTTAAGATGTGTAGACTCCAAAGAAGCCGAAAAGATCATGGGCGAGGTCCATTCAGGAGTATGCGGTCCCCACATGAATGGGTACGTCCTCGTAAAAAAAATCTTGCGGGCCGGATATTATTGGGTGACCATAAAGAAAGATTGTTTCGGTTTCGTCTGGAAGTGCCATAAGTGTCAAATACATGGCGACCTAATCCATGCACCACCATCAGAACTGCATCCTGTGTCGGCACCCTGGCCATTTGTTGCTTGGGGAATGGATGTCATTGGGCCAATCGAGCAAAGGGCCTCAAACGGGCACAGATTCATTTTGGTTGCTATCGACTATTTCACGAAATGGGTCGAGGCCGTCACGTTCAAAGCTGTCACTAAGAAAGTGGTGGTGGATTTCGTGCACACTAATATCATCTGTCATTTTGGTGTCCCAAAAACTATCGTTACCGAGAACACCGCGAATCTAAACAGTAACTTGATGAGGGAAGTATGTGAACAGTTCCAGATAACGCACCGCAACTCGACTCCTTACCGGCCCAAAGCCAATGGCGCCGTCGAAGCAGCAAACAAAAACATCAAGAAGATTCTTAGGAAAATGGTCCAAACATCCAGGCAATGGCATGAAAAGTTGCCTTTTGCATTATTGGGATATCGCACGACCGTACATACATCGGTTGGAGCTACCCCTTACCTATTGGTTTATGGCACTGAAGCCGTAATACCCGCTGAAGTCTAAATTCCTACCCTTCGGGTTATTGTCGAAGCAGAAATTGAGGATAATGAGTGGCTCAAGACCCGACTGGAGCAATTAACTCTGATTGATGAGAAAAGAATGGCCGCAGTGTGCCATGGACAATTATACCAGCAAAGAATGGCCCGCGCTTACAATAAGAAAGTGCGACCTAGGAACTTCGAGGTAGGGCAACTCGTTTTAAGACGTATCCTCCCACACCACGAAGAAGCGAAAGGAAAATTCTCCCCAAACTAGAAAGGTCCATACATCATAAGGAAATTTCTACCAAAAGGAGCGTTATACCTGGGGGACATCAAAGGAAATGACCCCGAAACGGCTGTCAATGCAGACGCCATCAAAAGGTACTATTTTTTATTATCCATATATATTTTCAAATGTTCTCCGGTTGGGATGACGAAGGCTTTCATTCTCCCTGACCAAACACCATCAACCCTTTTTGCAAACCCTTTGAGCCGGTTACTCTTCTTTGATTACCCTCTTTGGAACCCGAAGTTTGTTATAAAAAAAAAAAATCAATCAGAAACGGAAACAAAAACAAAAGTTCCCTGAACTACGTTCGACTTGATTCCGAAAGGATACGTAGGCAGCCTCTCCCTGGGGTTCAGTCACACCAAAATAAAGATCCACATCTCCCCAAGAGTTTAAGCTGGGGCAAGTGTTAAGATTCGGTAATGTGTCGCCGGAGGGGTTCCAAAGTTGTAATTCAATACAATTTCTTTGCACCAAAACCCTATTCAAGTCCTTCCGATCAATCGGCAAAGATGTCCAAAATTGGAGGATACAATTGTTCGGAGCGGATACAAGCAATGAGAGAAATTAAAATGAGAGAGTCTTATCGGTGAAAACCCACACGGGCACTGTAAGGCGACGGTGAGTAGAGAAATTGAAAATGAGAGAGTCTTGTTAGTGAAAACTCACAAAGAGCACTACAAGGCGACGGTAAGAAGAGAAATGAGAGAGGTTAGTCGGTGAAAACCCGCAAAGGGCGCCACTAATCGAAAGGGATAATGGATCACTGATATAGACACAGTCTGGGGAAAGGTTTCTCAATCTCGAGGTGATAGTTGTGATGAATTTCTTAGAGTCGGACGGTTTACATGGATCAGGCATCCAGTCCAAAGGGCATGTCATGTTCATTGAAGTCCGCATGCACTCCAGATAAGTCCTTCTTTCCTTTCCCCGAAAGGGACACCTTTTGATTAAATTCGTTGTCCATTCTGTCGTTTATTTTTCTTTTGAGTCCCTTTCGATCTAACTCTGTCCCGAAAATAAAGCAACAAAAATATGGCAAGACTAATTTACAGGGCTCTCATTTGACACGAGTCGATATGCAAAAGGCACCCAGCCTCGTCAGGGGCATCGAGTCGATCCCGACTGACCACAATGGCTGATGATTCAAACTCAAAACCTTGAAAGGAGGAAATCAAAATGAAGTGCCTATAAAGGCGATTGAAGTTGAACGGTTGAGCCCCGCGTGGCTAACCATCTTGGCAAGGTTTGAAAAGCCGAAATATTCCAAAGGACCTAAAGTTACAGTTGGAAGAAAGTCAGGAATGAAAAAACCAATAAAGGCGAAATAGAGTTAGAAAGGTTAAGTCCCACACGACTAACCGTCACAGCAGAATTTGAGGGGCCAAAACTCCTCCCCAATACTCTGGAAGTCCAAAAGAGAAAGCAAGTGAAAAGGATATAAAGGCAAAATAAAATATTGGGTCCCACGTGACCAGTCGCCACGGTGAAATCTGGAAAGCCGAGGCCCCCGGGATTAGAGATGAAACCCAATCCCCAGCTAGCAAAAAAGCAAGCAAGTGGTTGAGATATTCATCAAAAGAACTGAGATCAAGCAGTTGAGAATCAAGGCCGCAAAACCAACTACCGTTTCAAACTAACGAATTTTTCTTTGTTTGAAAATATGAAACAAGTGCAACTCGAAAGCAACCGTGCAACAAGCAGGTGCAACCAAAAGAAATTGCGCAAGGGCTAGAAGGAGCTCTACAACATTGACTCCAGAAAAGGGAAGTTTTCTCCTAAAAAATCCTTTCCCGCATGCATGAAAGAGAATAAATAAAATAAAATAAAAAAATAATAAAAAAAAAGAGAAAAAAAAGAGATAAAAAAGAAGAAGAAGAAGAAGAAGAAATGCAGTCGAATATGACGCAACCCTAAAGTAGCATAGGGTCCTCAACCCCTAGCCAAACATTTTCCAACCAAGGATATCCCAGTCCTCAGTTGATGTCAATGTAGGGTCCCGCATCCAAGCAGACACTGACATAACCCGGTGATCTCTTCTTTTCCTGACAACAACACCACCTGTTGATCATCTCTAGACACTGGCAGAACCCAGTAATCTCTATTTCAGGCAACAACATAACCTGTTGACCTTTCCAGACACCAGCATAACCTGGCGATCTTCCTGACAATAGCATAACTTGTTGATCATCTCCAGGCACTGGCATAACCCAGTAATCTCTATTTCAGGAAACAACATAACCTGTTGACCTTTCCAGACACCAGCATAACCTAGCGATCTTCCTGACAATAGCATAACATGTTGATCATCTCCAGACACTGGCATAACCCAGTACTCTCTATTTCAGGCAATAGCATAACTTGTTGACCTTTCCAGACACCAGCATAACCTGGCGATATTCCTGACAACAACATAACCTGTTGATCATCTTCAGACACTGGCATAACCCAGTAATCTATATTTTAGGCAACAACATAACCTGTTGACCTCTCCAGACACCGGCATAACCTGGTGATCTTCCTGACAACAACATAACCTGTTGATCGTCTTCAGGACTGGCATAACCCAGTGATCTCTTTTTCAGGCAACAACATGACCTGTTGACCTTTCCAGACACCGTCATAACCTGGTGATCTTTTCTTCTCCAGACAATGGCATAACCCCGTGATCTCTTTTCCCCAGGCAACAACATAGCTAGTTTACCTTTACAGACACCGGTATAACCCGTTGATCTTCCACCCAGACACCCGCATAACCTGGCGATCTCTTTTTGTTGACAACAACATAACCTGTTTGACCTTCTCCAGATATCGGATTAACTCGGTAGTCTCTTTCCTAGCAACATCATAACCGGTTGACCTTTTCCCAGACACCAACATAACCTAGTGATCTTTTTCTTGACAACAACATAACCTGTTGATCTTTTCATGACACTGGCATAACCTAGTGACCTTTTTTCCTGGCAACAGCATAACCTGTTGACCTTTCCAGACACCGGCATAACCCAGTGATCTCTTCTTGACGACAACACGAGCTGTCGATCTTTTCCAACATAGGGTCCCCAATCCTTAGTTGATTTCACCTTTTAGGCATAGGGTATCCACCCCTAGTCTGCATTCACTCCGGGTACACAGTTCCTGACCCTTTATTGCTTTCAATAATAAGATAGCATAGATTTTATTACAACAACTCACAAAATTTTCCTAGTAAAAACTGGGGCAGAAAATTTCGTTCGTTTGTTTTGATTTTGTGCAGATTACGTTTCTAGAACATTGGAACTCGAGACAACCAAAGAAGAAGTCTCGATCCAAAATAACAAAAAAAAAACAAAAAAAAAAAAAGAAGAAAGAGAAGATTGAATCCAAAAGTGCACAAATGGGGAAGATATGGACTATTCAAGAAGAGATTGAAGTCATCCGTCCAGTATGTCCTGCTTTGATCCTAGGAACGACAAGACAAAAACCAGCACCTGCGAATAACAAGCATCAGGATCCAGGTCAGAGTCAACAAAAGATCAAGACTCAAGACCAAGTCCTAGATAGGAATCTTGTAATTTAGAAGCTGACATGTTTTAGTTAGTCATTCATTTTGTACTTGGGTGTAATAAGGAGATCAGCAGCAGTAACAACAGCAACCACAGTGAAGCCACAATTACTCGGTAGTCCCAGCTACCAAAACCTTCAGAACTACACTGACATGATTCCTTTATAGCCGAAGATATTTAGGCAACCTCTGAAGCAGGGTTCGGTCAAACTTTTCAAAAACGCTTCACATGGAATATTTGACTAGGTAAAAGTTTGTTCATAACGGCTCACTTTGTCTTTGTCCAAAAACTCTTCATGTTTTCAAGCAAAGAGGGGCAGCTGTGAGCATTTAATTTTTCACCCACCATATACTCCTACAAAATTCGATAAAATAAATTAATTTCACAATTTTTGTTGAATTTTAGTATTAATTGGGAATTGTTTTGCATTTTTTATATATATTCATAATTCGTCTTCTTAAAATTATTTAAAATCGCATAATTAGGTGCATCATTATTATCAAGAAATTATAAACTTATCATTTGTAATTAATCAAAATAAATAACAACAAAAATGATGTTCCTTCGGCATAATGCAGATTTAAGGAATAATCGTTTAAACTTTGAATGATTAGAGATGTTTAAACTAATTGATTTTACTTTTAATTAACTTATCAATTAATTGGGCAAAGACTAATTTATAATTGATTACCACATTTTATTAAGTTGTAATTTAATTAAAGTAATTAATTAGTTTGAATTGAGCTCAAAATCGGACCTGGGCTAACTTGCCCAGGCCCAAGAACCCGTCTCTACGCCCTAGCCCAATTGAGCCCCATCCGGCCGGCCCAAAAACTCACCCAAAATGACCCCGTATTAAGCCTCTTCTCATCTCAGCCGTTGGATCACTCTGATCCAACGGTCCGGAACTAAGAACCCCTACACTATAAATCTGTCCTAACACGCCCCTACCCCCTCAGAACTCACCTCCCAAACCCCTTAGATACCCCCCTCGTCCGTCTCTCCCTCTCTTTTCTCTCTAAAAAAAACCCTAGCCGCCTAGGATTCCCACCTTGCTCCGCCCACCGAAAATCGCCTACCGGTGGCGGACAACCTCCAAACAACCCCAAACTCTCACCCTATAACCTTCTCCTCCCCCTTAATCCCATCCCACAACCAGTTTGCCCAAAAACTCACCCAAAATAGACCGATCTGAGATCTGAGATCCATAAAACCCTAACGACCCACCCTGTCAACTTGAAGACTGTCAATGACTCTCACTTACATGAGTTGATAGCCCTTGTTGAGAGCTATCGATTCATGTAGGTTTGGGTTATTTCCAAACCTCGCCGGAATCCGGCCAAACGCCCACTGGTATCCCCCCTTTCCCTTTTCCTATCTGTTGTTCTTTGTTTTTGGGTTTTTGTTTCCTTTTCTAATTAAAATCAATACTGTTTAGTCTTTGTTCTCATGTTACTCATTGGTATATGTCACTTCTTTTATTGATTTAACTTCTCAGAATTAACTCATCAAATAGGGTCATATATGTGTATCACTGTTTTGTTCATGCTTTAGGTCACTGTTTTCAATTTAGTTCAGTCATTAAATGCATGCTCTGATTATGTGGTAGCTATGTTTAGGTTTAATTGTTCTTGTCAATTGATGACTAGGATTATCTGTTAATCATCGATTAAATAGGTCTTCTGGCCTGTTTTCTCAGTTAAATTTGATTACGAGCAGTTAGTTTAGTTGATTCATGTTTTTCTTCACTATTTTCCCCAAGTATACTTCCCTATCCCAGATTAGTTGATTCCCTGACTTGTTTTCTGATGTTTAGTCTATTGCAGAATTATTTTCAAAGCCTGATTAGATAATTACCTCTACTCGTTTGTTGATTGTAGTGTAGTCTGAAGATTAATCATTCGCCTAGATTATTTTATTATTTAATTAGGCTCCTAAATTCATTAAGAGTTTAGTTACTAATATAATTAACTAAGATCAAGAAGCAGTCTAATAAACTAACCATTTTTATTAATTGGTAAGTCTTGAAATCTTATCCAAGATAATTAGTCTAGTATTAACTGACTAAAACAAATCATTTAAACTAGGCTTAATAATTATCCAACACCTAATCAACATCTTAAACCAGTTTAAAATCAGTAGGGATTAAGCCTCTTAATTAATCAAGTCTAACAACCCAGTTGTTTCTATCAATTGATCTAAGGCAAACTAGTTAGGACCAGTTGTGCATTTGAGTTAACTAAGTTAAAAATAATTTCACCTTTAAATAATTTCAACTCCCTCGACCTAGAAGTTAACTTAGCTAACCTCTTAAGTAGTTAACTAAAAAATCTGTCCAAAGACAATTAGCTTAGGATTAATTAGCTAAAATAAATTAGTTAATCTGGGCTTAATAATTGGTTAAGCCTATGATTTTAGGTAACCAATTTGATTTACTTAACTAAGTCAGTTTAGTTTAAATTAAGGAATTAAATTGATTGACCTACTTTATTTAATTAACTTAAATATGGATAATTAGTATGAAAACTATCTTTAGGCATTTAATCATTTAACCTTTAATTAGTTAACCTAACCTTGGTTAAAGAACAACTAGTAGTCACCTGTGGGACCTAACTAGTGTTAGTTAACTATAGTTAAACAATAACCCAAGCAAGTTTAACCCTGGTTCCCTAATGGTAATTTCAGAGACCTCAAGGAGTATATTAGGTATTGTAGGTTAAGAAATCAGATTTTTAAGGGTTGTTTAGGTCATTTCATGGGCTGGAAGTTTCTAGAACAGGGGGAGCGGTCTCAAAGGATAAGGGTGACAGCTGTCCTATGTACTATTTCAGCTTTTGAAATGGGAATATACCATAGGATACCCCATTCCCAAATAGTCTATAAATAGACCCCCTTCCCTTTAGACTAGGAGGAGATTTGTTTTTTGGACACTCTAAAAATTCACTCTACAACTGCTTTTTACTGAACACTGGAAAACAAATCAGAATAGTTCTTTATTCAAAATGTCTAAAACAAATCAGTAGAAAGGAATCTGTTTTCTAAAGAACTCTTGAAGGTTTTCTTGGGGTCTTCTCAGTGGGTGGTTTTCTTTGATCTGCTTCTGATTTTTTTTGAAATTCCTCTGGTTTGGTTTGGGGAGCTGGGGTTAGTTATTTGGGTTTCTGTTTGCTGCTGCTGATTTCTCTTCCTCTTTGCTGTTTATTGTTCATACTTGACCTTTATTTGGTCAAGTATCTTTGCTCTTTTTCTCTTAAAAGGTATGTATCAACTCATCTCTTCTCAATGAAATTTTTGGACTAGAATCCTCATTTGCTGCTCACTGTATAAAACTGGACAGTTCTTGATAAATGAAATTGTTGTTTCTGTTTTGTTAGATGTAACTGTTTAGATGTTTATTGGCATGATGACGACTTTGTGAGTATGATAGGTAATGTTTTGATGCAAGTATTTCTACTGTTGATGCATGATTGTTTGCTTCAGATTATATGTATATAAATGTGATAAGTACTCATAGTCTATATTAGGGAACAAGTTGCATCAGGGTGTTGAATCTGACCTTCTCTATGATCACATTCCATCAATAAGAATGCAGAATTATGCTTTCGATTGGGTCTCTTTGGTCAATAAAGAGATTCAATAAGCAAGTCTCTAGATAGTTTAGGATATTGGCATTAGGGTAGATGAATATGACTTGTTAATAGTCAAATTCACCCCTTAGTAGTGCACGAACATTAGTATGGTTGGCTGAAGTTTACCCTTTTATAGGGTATGAAATATGTAATTAAGAAAGGCATTAGATTGAGGACTCTGAACCTTTGAATGGTCAGATTCATCCTTTAAAATGCCTAAATAAGCAAGTTTCTATATAGTTTAGAATTATGTTAGTATTAGCACTAGGGTAGATGAATCTGACTTTTAAATAGTCAAATTCACCTCTTGGTAGTGCATAAACAGTAGCCTAGGGTGCTAGAAATCACCCTTACGGATATGGAGTGGGTAATTAAAAGCCCCCCTTACAGAAAAGGATCTGAATCCCTCAATATGATCAGATTTATTCTCATAAAATTCTAAATGATTAAGTTAAGGAATTAATATGGACTAAAGGTCCCAAGTATAAAAATGACAAGTCCAGGGGTGAATTGATCCTCTTATGATCACATTCACCCTGAGAAAGTGCATAAATAATTATTCCAGGTAATATGGTTTGAACACAAGCATTATAAGAATTAAAATTGACCTTTCCATGGTCAGATTGGTTTTGGTAGCTGCATAACACACAATCAATTAGGGTGTTTACAGATTCCGAAGGAAGGCACAAGTGTATGGCCTTAAAGGAATTCAAGTTAGGCAAATTAGCAAAAAAAAAATTCCTTTTTTTTTCTTTCCATTTTTCTGAAAAGTGTATTTAGTGGCAGTAGTTTAAATTCATTTTTAGAATTATTGTAATTAAAGACTGGACTGTATTATGTTATGATGGCTAATTTGGGTATATGGAAATAAGCCAAACTATTAAAAATAGCCTGTCAAGGCATGAATTAGCCTAAACCCCAGGCTGTTGAGCCTAAGGCATATCGAAGCCCTCCAAGATTCAATGTCATACTATTTTGTCTGGAATTTGAAGTTTATTTAGTATAGCCTGTAGAAAAAATGTAAATATCTTTAAGTCTCACGTGACTCTTCTACTAAATTTAAGCTATATTTTACAGTGATTACGTATGTTAGGCATTCGACTATTTAGGATTCAATTGAGATTAGAAAATGTCTTTAAAACTCGTGTAATTTTGGTATTAAAACTGATCTGTCCGAAATTCCAGATTTCATTGTGAAACCAGTGTTTTTTTTTTAAATTCCAACTATGTCGGGTCACTTTGCCGGAAGGCCTTCTGAGGTTCGCCCCCAGGCTTTGTTTTCTGGTGTGTCTTCCAACATTTTCACTGCACCACCAATCTCCGCCACGGCCCCACCAACTATCTCCAGGACAAGTTTCGAGCCGCCAGCATTCACATTCCAAACACCATCCGTCCATCAGGATACCGCTCATGCTACTCCCAATGCATATCCCCAACAAACTCAGCCTGAGTTCATTTTGGGACAAGATAAGAAAAGCTTCGAGAACGAAAAAATAACTCGAAAAATGAAGAGTATTGAGCAGAGCCTCAAAAATATACAGGGGCTGAGCGGGCAGAAAAGTGTCTCCTATGTAGATTTGTGCATGTTCCCACACGTCCATCTGCCTCTCGGGTTCAAAACCCCCAAGTTCAAAAAATATGACAGACATGGAGACCCCATAGCCCATCTAAAAAGGTACTGCAACCAGCTCAGGGGAGCAGGTGGGAAGAAGGAACTTCTCATGTCATATTTTGGAGAAAGCTTGACGGGGATTGCATCAGAATGGTACATGGACCAGGATATATCCCGTTGGCACGTATGAGATTACTTGGCACGAGACTTTGTCTGACAATTCCAATACAATGTGGACATCGCTCCTGATAGGAACTCACTATCCAATCTTAAAAAGAAACCCTCAGAGAGTACGCCATCAAATGGCGCGAGCAAGCCTCTAGGGTCAAACCTCCGATGGATGAGGTTGAAATGGTCAGCGTTTCTCTACAAGCACAGGAAGCTGATTACTCCCAAAATATGATGTCCGTCATGGGCAAACCATTCGCGAAAGCAATTAAAATTGGAGAAGTGGTGGAAAATGGTCTAAAAACTGGTCGTATCCTGAGCCAATCTGCCATAAGAGCAACCTCTCAGGCCATCCAAAGCAGATCCAGGGTTGCAGCCAACAGGAAAAAGAAAGAAGAAGGGGCCATGATGGTTTCCTATGTTAGGAAACCTCGACAATACCCACGCCCATTTCCCAAAGCTTCCCAACATTACTATCCTTACCAAGATACAGCTTATGCTTCGCCCCCTTTTCCCTATGCAGTAATGAACGCTCAGCCACATCCCATGCTGCCACAACAATACAATCAGAATAGAACTCCACCCCCAAAAAATAACCATCGTCCCCCAGCTCCATATAATCAACGCCCTTCTCAAAACAGCTACTCGTACAATGTCTACCCCCGAGAGCCACCAAGGAGACTTAATTTCACTCCCATTGGAGAGCCGTATTCCAGCCTCTTCCCAAAGTTGGTCCAGATGGGACTCCTGCAACCCGTACCTCCAAACGGGTAGAATCCCCAATCACCATCATATAGACGGGGTACCAGTTCTGCTTACCATTCCGGAGCAGAAGGGCATGACACGGAGGATTGCTGGACCCTCAAAAGGGCCGTGGAAAGCCTTATAAAACAAAAGAAAGTGGTTTTAAGGGACAAAGAAGCTCCCAATGTGACGAACAATTCGCTACCCGCTCACAATCATGGGCCCGTTATCGGCATGATTTGCGAGGACCAGGATTTTGATCCAGCTCTAAAGGCCATCATCGCCATCGCAGATGTAGAAAGAAAACCCAAGGCGGCACCCAAACCAGTCAAGGAGATGAGAAAGAGTAACCCCGGCCCCCAGGTCACGGAAAAGGCTGAGACTGGAACAAATAAAGGACCCCCTAAAGACACTGTCCTTTACATCCCCAAGGCACACAGGAAGGAACAAAGTGTGTTGATCCCTCCCAGAAGGTTACAATTCAACAAGGCAATAATGAATGGCCCAAAAATGTATGTCCCGAAGGGGACGTATACGGCACGGGGGCAAATAATTTCACCCAGGCTGAATGAGCCCGTGGTTATTAGCCGCGCGTTGCAAACTCCCATGAAGAGTACTACTGCCGTCCCATGGAATTCCCGCAGGATGGTGGTGACATACAATGGGCAAGATATTACTGGGGAAACAAGCGATATAAACTCTTCAGAGAAATACCTCGACCTGGAAGAGCTAAACAAAAGAAAGTTAAAACGCTTTCCGCCCAAAAGGCCGATCAGTGCTGGAGAGGCTGAAGAATTCTTCAAGAATATGAAAACCTCTGAATACGCCATAATCGAGGAGCTCAGAAAGTCCCCCACCCAGGTCTCGCTTCTATCCTTGCTGGTAAATTCAAGCAAGCATCAGAAGATCCTGATCAAAACCCTCAACGAAGCATATGTTCCGGCCAACACCACAGTCGAGCAGATGGAAAGGATGGCAGAACGATTTTTTGAGGTCAATCGGATTTCGTTCAGCAAGAATGATTTGCCCCCCGAAGGGGCCACCCACAACAAAGCTCTCCACCTAACTGTTAAATGCGAAGGTTACTACGTGAAGAGAGTTATGATGGACGGTGGATCCAGGGTTTATATTTTCCCTCTATCGACCTTACAAAGAATGGAGATCGGGACTGAAAGAATCAGGCCCAAAAATGTGTGCGTCCGTGCATTCGATGGTATCAAGAGAGACACGATCGGGGAGATTGATTTGGTCTTGACAATCGGCCCTGTAGACTTCGAAGTGACATTCCAGGTCATGGATATGGACACTTCCTACAATTATCTCCTGGGAAGGGCTTGGATCCATGCGGCAGGGGCAGTGCCATCTACTCCCCACCAGATGGTTAAGTTCGAATATGAGGACCAGGAAATCGTGGTCCATGGGGAAGACGAGCAATCTATTTACAGGGACCCATTAGCCCCATGCCTAGAAGCAAGAGAGGGCAGCGAGCACATAGTCTACCAGGCTTTCGATATTGTGGTTGCAGACCAGCATGAGGAAGGAACCCCGTGCCCTCAACCCTTCCTATCAAACACGTCAATTATGGTCGCCACATGGCAAACACGTCACATGAAATGCACCCGTGATTGTTATGTGCGTTTTTATTTATTTGTTTGGAGTTAAGGGTCGGGGGCATGAGTTGCCACTCCCGAGTGTAGTTTAGGGTAATTTTGAGGTAGTGATCTAATTTCAAACTAAAGCTATTAATTCTACCTAAGGATTGCCTAAAATAATGTCCAATAGCCTAAAGATAACATATTTCGGGCTATGGCCATATTTTAGCCCAATTTATCAATTACCCCTTCGGCCAAATCCTAGTACGTGCCATTTATGAAAGAAGCGATAGGTACAATTTAGCTAAACAAAATTAAAGAAATCAAGGATACAAACAGAAATATGAATTCATGATTCTTGAACAACAATCAGAAGCGAATTTGCATGCTTAATATTATTTTTCAGTTACTAAAGAGGTACTGTTTGGGAAGACTATACTTATATATCCCAAATTCATCAGGTTCCGAATAAGTAAATCATGGGAAATTCAAAAAAAAACACTGGTTTCACAATGAAATCTGGAATTTCGGACAGATCAGTTTTAATACCAAAATTACACGAGTTTTAAAGACATTTTCTAATCTCAATTGAATCCTAAATAGTCGAATGCCTAACATACGTAATCACTGTAAAATATAGCTTAAATTTAGTAGAAGAGTCATGTGAGACTTAAAGATATTTACATTTTTTCTACATGCTATACTAAATAAACTTCAAATTCCAGACATAATAGTATGCCATTGAATCTTGGAGGGCTTCAATATGCCTTAGGCTCAACAGCCTGGGGTTCAGGCTAATTCACGCCTTGACAGTCTATTTTTAATAGCTTGGCTTATTTCCATATACCCAAATTAGCCATCATAACATAATACAGTCCAGTCTTTAATTAC
>MDKI01242616.1:0-42791 GCA_005239505.1 Nicotiana paniculata | reverse complement strand
AAAGTAGTTCACCCAATAAAAGATGAATTAGATGGTTGTCCTTCCTGATAATGATGAACGACAGATAAATTCTTGAATGTTTGAATTATTCTCGGATCAGATGGAAAAGTGTGGAATAATATAAACAAGAATCTTGATAAAAGGAAAAGTAGTTCACCCAATAAAAGATGAATTAGATGGTTGTCCTTCCTGATATTGATGAACGACTAACAATAAATAATATTAAATGGCATTTAAGTAAATAGGAAAAGTAGTTCACCCAATAAAAGATGAATTAGATGGTTGTCCTTCCTGATATTGATGAACGACTAACAATAAATAATATTAAAAGGCATTTAAGTAAATAGGAAAAGTAGTTCACCCAATAAAAGATGAATTAGATGGTTGTCCTTCCTGATAATGATGAACGACATATAAATTCTCGAATGTTTGAATTATTCTCGGATCAGATGGAAAAGTGTGGAATAATATGAACAAGAATCCTAATCAGAAATTCATGCGTTATTATGGTGCGTTTCCCAGATACTTTGTGTTGTTTCGCGTGTGTTTGTTGATTGGATATGCCGCTTCGTTATCTCTGCTTGGTAATGAAGACATAATTTCTTGGTGTTGATGCCCAAATTCTTATAAATAAGGATGCGAGGGCACATATTCTTGTTTTACAGATTCCCCATATCGAAATCTTATGCCTCTTTCTTCCAATTCCATTGTTGCGTATCCTCCTTCCCTGCTCTATAGAACCTTTTTGCATTTAACATTCCGTTATTCGAATACCCTTTGTTTCTTCAGAACTATTGCTAAAGTATCTCATTTTCCCAGTGAGGGAAATGACCCGGTTCTCCTGGCGATGGTTTTGTTTCTTCACGCGGAGGGCGTCTCTATGGCCGTGGAAGATGAGAACTTTCCCATAGTAGAGGAGATAATTCCTCGTGGTGATAAAGTTAGGTCTGACTTTACAAAGACGGCTAAGGCTGAGCCTGAGATCTCTGAGTCGGCGATGAAAGAGGCCGATTTATTAAAGCTTAGGGCCAAATATGACATTTCCACTCACATCGAGTTGATTCCTGCAGGGCAAGATGTGGTACAAGTTCATCGTCCTGGGTACTGTGCATTCTACGCCTACTGTTTTTCCGGCTCAGCTCACACCATATATATACAAGCTCATTAGGATGTTCACTAAGTTTGCTGAATTGGCCGGGGTCGAGATCACCCTTCGGTATTTGATGCATCTCTTTGCCCTAAGTTTCTATACGGGGACAATGTTAAACCTTCGTCATCGAGGAGGCAAGTGCCTGGAGGTGAAGATGGATGATAAGGCGAGCCGACAGTTCTGGTACAATTTTCTCTTCATCAGAACCAAGGACATGGTGGTCAACGTAGATTGATTCCCTGGGGCGTGGAATTATACTCGTATGTGTCTAACCCTTCTTCGTTGAAACATTTGATTTGCTCGTTCTAGTTGTGGGTTTTGAGCTTTTGTTCCCTTCTTATGCAACCAAGACTACGCCCCCTCTTTTGATCGGGGATATTTCTGATTGGGTTGGCCGGATTCTCCCTCACATCGTAGGGATTCGCGAGTGGCCGGCTTTTTTAAAGAAGTTTGGGCCTGCCCCTTCCTTGACCAGTGAGCTCGTCTATTTTTCTCTATTTTGTTTTGGTCTCTTAGTCGCCTATTTCTTATAGCTTCCTTTTGCTGATAGTGATTACCTTTTCTGATTCTTTTTTTTCCAGCCCGAGGATCATCGAGGAGGCCGAAAGCTCCCCCTCCTGCATTCCGTAAGAGGAAAGCTGCCTCTTTTTCGGCATCTATCCCCTACGATCGCGACTAGGCCCACTCCACCTCCATTTCTGTTCCCTCCTTGACAGTGGCTAGGTCTGCTCAATCTTCGGCACCGTCTACCATTGCCTCTGCATTGGTTCTTCTCTGCCTGCAAATATTTCGACAACGGAGCTTTCAACTTCACCTTTATTCCATCTGGTGAATGAGGAGGAGGAATCGCCACTGAGCGATGTGAAAGGCATGGCCGAGGATGGATATGTGATGGGCTCAGACCTTGACGGTGCAGAGCTAAGGATTCTGGAAGAGGGATTTACTCAGCTCGAGGTGAGACTAAAGGGGTCTACGTGGGCCATCGCGATTACCATGGATCATGACCTGCTAAAAACTACAGAGAATGTGGTCCCTTCCCTCGGTCCCCTTTGTTCTAACGTGGAGGGTGAAACCCTGGCGGAGTTGGACGATGCCACTTTATCGAGGAGCATAGCCGGTCTCGATCTCAAGGTAAATTTTTCAAGGCTTTTTTTCTTTTCTACTTTGTTAAGATCTTTGGTCTCTGTTTTAGTTCTTTGTTCTCGTTAGCATAGGCATTCTGGTGTTTGACTCTCTTTCTTTTTGTGATTGAAGACCGTGATCTTGGAAATTGAAATCGCCCGAAGGGAGGAGAGGAATAAGCCTATCACGCCCCGAACTTGGGCGTAGATATAACACGGCACCCGGTGCCTTACCATTGTGACCAAGCGAACCAACTAGCTGGCTGAATCAACATGTGATATCATGACTTACTGAAAGCGGAAGAAACTAACACACGTTGATACACTAAAATGATGAATGATATAATTTCATGTGTGGGATCGCTAACATAAGTCTGAAGTTTATTTGTATCCAACATTGCTTAATGCGAAAAGCCCGTGACTCTGTCTAATTGTCACTATAGTCTATGAAGCCTCTAAACTGAAAACACTGGCTGTATGAAAATACTAAAGACCGTAAGGTAATTATAATGCCTCGAAAGAACTAGGGATCACCAAATAGCTGGTATGAGATCCTAGCGCCCTGAATTGTCAACTTGTAAATCATTACCTGCATCGTGAGATGCAGGCCCCAGGCAAAAAGGACATTAAAACATTTGAATTGCATTTGTATGTAAAGCAATTGAAAGAATGAATTATAAATGCTGAAGCTGAAACTAAGCTGATAACTGAGAATTGATAATTGATAACTGAAATTGAAATGATAACAGATAACTAATAGCTGATAACTTAAATGATAACTGATAACAGATAACTAATAATTTAACTGAAAAAAGGAAGTAAGGATATGAATACTCCCTCTTCTGAATGATGAACGACCTGTTTATCTGAATATATATATATGCACAAGCTACGGCCCTCAGGCCCAAGTATATGCATACATAACTACGGCCTCAGGCCCAAACATGCATAAAGCATAAACTACAGCTTCAAGACCAAATATGCATAAAACATATAAACTACGGCCTCGGGCCCAAATACAAGTGCTCAACATTCAGGAATTTAACTTCAGGAACTGAGAATCATACTGCAATATGTGATGCTGAAATACTGAATCATATTAAGTTACATGATACTAGAATACAGAATAGGACTAGGCTGAGGCATGTATTATTGAACTGATTATGAAAACTGAAACTTCAAATGTTTATGACATGCTAAGTAATCTATACTAAGACTCATAGGTATCAAACCCAAGTCTATATTTATTACGTACTGAGCTCACAATGTTCAGAATGAAAGTCATGAATGAGTTATGGATCTCGATAATAGAAGTTCTGCAACTATTCATGGAACTAGCCGAAACTATACTTCTGAGGCAATTAGTAATGTCTTAAAAGAAATGCAATGTATGGAGAATCATTAACATTCCCAAACATAGAGAGTTGGCCTCACATACATTAACTTACTGCTCTTGAGTGTAATACAACATTCTCCAACTCTTTCGACTTTAATCTATATGAATACAAGTCAAAGAGGTTCCATATTAGCAATAATACTCATGTTTTGGCCGCTTAGGCCTTTTATCAAACACTTAGTAAGCATAAAGCTTCATAGTCCTTATTAATGGTGTTTCTACACCCAACAACTCATTCTTTTGCTCCTAGATAATACTAAAATCTCAAATTGTTATAAACAATACCATTCTTCATCGCCTATAAGATAAACAACACCCTTAACAATTAATCAACAACCCAAACCTATAACTGTCACACCTCCTTTTTCCCACAAGGGGATAAGGGGTTTTTCCAATTTAAGTGACGTTATCAAAATGGGATTATTTATTTAATTTCAGAGTCGCCACTTGAAATAATTTATGGTGTCCCAAGTCACCGGTTTATTTAAATCCCAAAATCGAGGAAATTTGACTCTGTTTTAAAGTCTGCAAAATCATATGACCGGGTAAGGTATCTGTTATCCCGGGAGAAGGTGCTAGGCACTACCGAGTTACGTGGTTTTAACACGGTCACTCAACTATTAATAATCGACCGAATAGTCTGATTTATTACATGTTTAAAACCTATTGTGTATTTTTGTCTTCTAACCGTTTTTAATATTTATGGAATGTATTTGAAACGAGTCACGATATCGCACACTCTTTTGTTTTGTACACATTGTAAATCGTGCCACGTGAAACGCACCTACAATTTGCAACATGTTTATTTTATTACTATTCGAAGTTATGGTCGGGTCACATGAAATACACACCCGAATTAAAATTTACGTATCGTGACCATGACAGGGGAACCATACCCATAGTTACGATTATTTATTTATTAATCGCGCCTAATGCAAGCTACGATGTTCATTAACTATTTTCCTAAAACTAATTGGAGATTATTGTAAGGCCAAGAGTTATAGATATGGAGTTGTAATCAGCTCTTTAAATTATTAACAAACTACTATGAATTATTTACAACTTAACGGGTTGATTGCTCAAAACAATATTAATTAATCTTCACTAAATATTGACAATACTAAAACATGCCACAATGTGAAAGAACATAAAAGCAACATGATTAAGGAAACGTAATTCACACCCAAGCAATTGTAACAAACAAAAGGGTATGACAAATCTCACATAACACAGATCAAGAGACCATATTCAGCAATTTGAACAAAATTTATGAGTTTTACGTAAACCACTGAAGCCTATGTTTGAAAGCTTTAACAAATACAGAAGCTATAAAATAATTGTCAACTCAACAACGACTAAACAAAATCTTATAGACATATAAGCTAATAAAATTTGAAAAAAAAAAGAAAGGGAAAAGAAGAAGGTTAGAATGAACCTCAAAGGCATAAACTTCCTTCAATATTTCTAAGGCAAATCTTTGTGTTGAATTTGAGCCTAAGTTACAACTAACTCAGAAATTAGACAACTCTTGACCGGAACAGTTTCCAACGACCTCGACGTCTCAAAGGACCTTAGAACCACCTCTCTGGCAACCTCGAAGCTTGCCGGAAAACTCGAACTAAACCATAACGATGAAGCTAAACTCCGGTGATTTTGAGGTTGTTTTTGGCTAATTTTTTGAGCTGGGTTTTGGATTGAAATAGTGGTATTTTGAAGGTTGTTTGACTGGGATTTTTGAATTGGGAGGAATTATCTTGAAAAGGAGATGGAAAATTGCTATTGTATTTTTGTCAAAATCAGAGGGTGGTCGGCGGATCTTGCCATTGATAAAGTGAGTGAGGCCCTCTTTTTGGAAGATGAGATTAGAAAAGGGAATGGGAAAATGGCTGTTGCTCACTTGAATGAGAGCCTGAATTTCTGATGGGTAGCCCCGCTCTTTGGAATTAGGTTAGGTTTAATATCAAATGGGGAGTGAGTATGGGCTTGAGGGAGTTGAGCTCAGATGGCTTTGGGGTTTTGGGATAAGGTTTTGGACTTCAACTCTTAAAGTCCAACAACTACGAAACTTAATAATCTAAAATATACTATTAAATATAATTCTAATTAGTTAAGGCAAACTATATGAAACTTTTATTATATTTTTTAATTTTTGTGCTTTAAAACTATAATTAAATTTAATAATAAAGTGAAATTCAATAGAAATAAATTTAAATAAATATTCTAAAAATACTAAGACTATTAAAGATAATTCTAATTTGCGGGTAAAAAATTACGTGCTTACATCTGCCCCTCTTTGCTTGGAAACACAAAGTGTTTTTTGAGAAAAGAATTAAGTAAGCATCGTAATTGACTTTTGACCCGAAACTTATTCAAAAGAAAAGAAATATGGGTAAAAGATTGTGACCGAGTCATGATATCTGAGCTACCTACATATCATCGGCTATAAAGGAATCAGGTCAGGTGTAGTTCAGAAGTGAATGAAGTGATGGAGTATGTGAAGAGGATGAGAGAGTCAAGTAAGGTTCCATCGAGGCTCCGGTCCGTGGTCCTGTTATTACATCAAATTCGAAATGAAAAAGACTAACTAAGCTTGCCAGCTATGAGTTACAAGATTCCTATCTATAAGTCTTCTGAAACTTGATATTGAGTCTTGAATGGTTCTTCATGCAGACTTTTGATTTGAACCTTGATACTTGCTAGCTTCAGGTGCAGATTCATTCTTCCACGACTTCTTTGTATCAACACGGGACATGCAATGCTCGTTACTTCAGTCATGTCTTGATCAGTTCACATCTTTCATCTGCTTCTGCATTTTGGATTCACGTTTTTTTTCTTTTCTTTTATTCTGGATTGAGACTTCTTCTTTTGGTCATCTCGGATTGTCGACTCGCATTCTTGAGGCGAGCTTCTGCTATTTCTAACTTGAATTGAATTCTGAAATGACTTCCCGCGTTCTCCAGGTGGACGCCTGCTACTGACGTGAAATTTGAAGTGATTCTGAAGTGAATTCCCTCGTTCTCCAGGTGGGCGCTTGCTATTATAGAAAAACAGACAAAACCAAAGAAGCTTTTCTGCCCCAGTTTACACTAGGAAGATTTTTGAGTTGTTAGCAGAACTATAAATCACCTATGCTATTGATGAAGGATGTAATGATGATAGTAAAACTAAAGACTCAACTAGGATGTGCGTCTCCTGTGAGTAAAACTAAAAACTTAAACTAGGAAGTGCATTTCCTAGGAGAAAAACTGACAAAATTAGAGTAGGAAGTGTGTCTCCTAAAACGAGTATAACGAAGATGACTCAAACTAGGAAGTGTGTCTCCTAGAGGTGAGGCTTGAATGACTCAAACTAAGAAGTGCGTTTCCTAGATGAACCTAATGACCAAAACTAGGAAGTGCGTCTCCTAGGGGGTAGAATTTTCACTTAAGGAAGTGCGTCTCCTAAAAAATTTATAACTTGAAAGACCCAGACTAGGAAGTGCGTCTCCTAAGGGTAAAATCTCAGTGACTCAAACTAGGAAGTGCATCTCCTAGGGATGAACTTAAATGCCCCAAACTAGGAAGTGCATCTCCTAGGGATGAACTTAAATGCCCCAAACTAGGAAGTGTGTCTCTTAGGAGTGAAATCTCAATTTAGAAAGTGCGTCTTCTAGAAAGTACAAGCTGAAAGATCCAGACTAGGAAATGCGTCTCCTAGGGATAAAATCTCAATTTAGGAAGTGCGTCTCCTAAACAATATAACTTGAAAGACCTAGACTAGGAAGTGCACCTCCTAGGGGTGAAACTTGAATGAACCAAACTAGGAAGTGTGTCTCCTAAAAGTATATCCTGAAAAACCCAAACTAGGAAGTGCATATCCTAGGAGTGAAACTTCAATGACTAAAACTAGGAAGTGCGTCTCCTAGGGATGAACTTAAATGACTCAAACTAGGAAATGCATCTCCTAGGGATGAACTTAAATGACCCAAACTAGGAAGTGCGTCTCCTAGGGGTGAAACTTGAATGAACCAAACTAGGAAGTGCATCTCCTAGGGATGAACTTAAATGACCCAAACTAGGAAGTGCGTCTCCTAGGGGTGAAATCTCAATTTACGAAGTGCGTCTCCTAAAAAGTATATCATGAAAGACCCAGACTAGGAAGTGTGTCTCCTAGGTGTGAAACTTCAATGACTCAAACTAGGAAGTGCATATCCTAGGGATGAACTTAAATGACCCAAACTAGGAAATGCATCTCCTAGGGGTGAAATCTCAATTTAGGAAGCGTGTCTCCTAAAAGAATAGCCAGAAAGATCCAAATTAGGATGTGTGTCTCCTACGGGTGAAACTTGAATGAACTAAACTAAGAAGTGCGTCTCCTAGGGGTGAAATCTCAATTTAGGAAGTGCATCTCCTAAAAAGTATAACTTGAAAGACTCAAACTAGGAAGCGCGTCTCCTAGATATGAGACTGAGCTTGAGGAAAACTTTAAACTAAGCTTAACTAAATTCCTAGGAGGTATGGTTACTCTCAACTAGGGAAAATGCCTAGGAGGTGTGATCTTCTCAATAGCCTTTGCATAAACAGAATTGGGGGCAATACACCTGAAAAATTCAAGCTTCCAAGCTTTGATTGGGACACAGTCTTCATCCCTGTTTCAAACAAAGAAAACTTGTGTGTTTAAAACATGGTGGTTGGTTTGTGGACTTGACCTTGAAGGTGAATTCTTCTACACTTTTCATGATAACTTTGATTTCAACTTGGAAGACCTTGCACGCACACTATGCATTGTCTAGTAAAATACACATAACATTTTGCTCAGAAATCCGTTCAGGATCTACAATATATCGTTGGAAAGATATTTCAAAGGGATACAACTTTCATTTATTACATTTTCCAAAATTCCCAACTGATACTTACAAATTCCATAAACTTAGTTGATTTTATCGAATTTTATACTACTCACTCTCCGTCTTGATTCCAAAATAACTATTTTCACCTATACTCATCCCAATAGGACTTCATATTTCATGATGCCATATTAATACTTATTTAATATGTCCACTCCTAGTCCGAATTTACGGGGTATTACAAGTATATCTTTAGAAAAGTTCAGCGCAAATACTTTGAGTATTGGGGAAAGTATCGGGAAATACGCAGGTATTTTGGCGAAGGCGGCTATTTGCAGACCCTTTGAGATGATTTGAAGCAAAAAGATGAAGATCTGGTGAATATCATCGAGAAATGTAGTTTCCTTGAGGGGATGTTTATAAATAAAAAAGTAGAGCTTGAGGTCAGTAGGGTAGTGAAGGTTTAGTGTGGCGACCTCCAGAAATAGGGGATCGAGTTACACAAGCAATTGGATGAGTGTCTTGCAGATGAAGGTTCTTCATGGCGAGATAATTGAGAAGCAGAGAGAGGTGGATAGGGTGGAGTTAGCGTGGTCGAGGGCTTTGAGTAAGACGGAGGCCCTTGAGGTGGTGATTCGGACCCTCCGCTCTGAGCGGGATAATGACTTAGAAATGACAAGGTTAAAAGAGGAGCGGTTTGATGAGAGGATCAGAGAGTTGGAGAAAGAGAATTCTGATCTCTACGATCGAGTTGCTGCATTTGAGGCCGAGACATCCCAATTACTGGCATGACAGTCCTCTTCTCATACTTTAGACTTTCTTAATGTACCTTGAGAATTATATGAGGAGTGGATTCATGTCGAGGCCCAGTTGGATATGTTACGAGATTTGCATGCAGCAGAATCTATATTTAAGGTTGCTCTTGAAGATACTTATGTCAAGGCTCGTGAATCTCAAGTCACTTGCGGGTATGATCTTGATACGCCATAGGCCGATGAGGGTGAGGGGGAAGAAGATGTGGACCGTCTTGAGCAAAACACCTGGTATGGTGCTGCATATCCTGAGGGAAAATGCGGCAATGGTGTGAGTGTTGAAGGTTGAGAGGATGACGTAGTTGAAGGACAGGTCGGCGAGGATGCTGCGGGTGATGAAGGCGCTGACCAGTAGTTTTTTTTTTTTTTTTTTTGTATTTTGTTTATATCTTTGTCTGTAGTTGGTGGCGTCTTCATGAGCTTTTGTAAAGATGTTCTAAGTAAGAAATGTCAACATTGTTATTTGCATATGATTTTCTTCCTGTGATTCCTACTTGTATTTTTTGGTTGTAATCACTTAGTTCAAATAAGGTCAAACATATCCTAAGTTTAATCATTTCTGAGGATCAACAGTCATTAGTTCAAACAAGGTCGAGCATAATGCATGTTTAGCTATGGCCGAGGGCCAATAAGTGTTAGTTCGAACTAGGTCGACTATAACTTACGTTTAATTATGGTCGAGGGTTGGTAGGTGGTAGTTCGAACTAGGCCAAACATAGCCTATGTTTAATTATGGCCGAGGGCCAGTAGGTGTTAGTTCGATCAACGTCGAATATAACATACGTTTAATTATGGTCGAGGGCCAGTAGGCATTAGTTCGAGCAAGGTCGAACATAACTTACATTTAATTATGGACAAGGTCCAGTAGGTGTTAGTTCAATCAAGGTCAAACATAACCTATGTTTAATTATGGATGAGCTCCAGTAGGTGTTAGTTTGAACAAGGTCGAGTATAACCTACATTTTATTGTGGCTGAGGGCTGGTAGGTGTTAGTTCGAGCAAGGTCGAACATAACCTACATTTAATTGTTGCCGAGGGATGGTAGGTTTTAGATCGAGCAAGGTTGAACATAACCCTATGTTTAATTATGATCGAGGCCAGTAGGTTTTAGTTCGATCAAGGTCGAACACAACCTACGTTTAATTCTGGCCGAGTGCCAATAGGCATTAGCTCGAGCAAGGTCAAACATAACTTTCATTTAATTGTGGTTGAGGGCCAGTTGGTGTTAGTTTGAGCTAGGTCGAACATAACCTCCATTTAATTATGGCCGAGGGACAGTAGGTGTTTGTGCGAACAAGGTCGAACATAAACTACGTTTAATTGTGGTCGAGGGCCTGTAAGTGTTTGTTCGAGCAAGGTTGAACATAACCTATGTTTAATTATGGCCGAGGGCCAGTAGGTGTTAGTTCAAGTAAGGTCGGACATAAGCTATGTTCAAGCAAGGTCGAACAAAATGCTCCTTAGGGGGAAAGTTGTGACTATCGAGATAGGGTGGCACTGGAAATATGGTCTAAGCTTTCGTGAAGCTATGACTAAGGCCAGGGCTAATTTTTCGAGGTGAGGGTACCTCGTCTCAACATCGACTAATGTTTTGCTAATGTAATAGATGGGAGACTGCATACCTTTATTTTCTTGAACCACGACAGCGCTTACAACTACTTCGGATACAACGAGATAAACAAGGAGACGTTCCCTTGGCTCCGATTTTGAAAGAAGTGGTGGTGATGACAGGTACGCTTTCAACTCCTTCGGGGCCTGGACGCACTCAGAATTCTATTGGAGGCCGTTATACTTTTTGAGTACATCAAAGAATCAGTGAAAACTGTCTGATGATAATGAGATGTATCTCGAAGGGGCGACGATATGACACGTCGACCTCTAAACCTATTTTTTGGTGGTCAACTGTTCTAGTATCCCCTCGATGGCTTTGATTTGATCAGGATTGATCTAGATTCCTTGATGTGATACCAGGAAACCCAGAAATGTTCCCGAGGCCACACCAAACGCGTATTTTTTGGGATTTTGTTTCATTCTGTATTGTCTTAGTATGTCGAAGGTTTCTTTCAGATGGTCGATGTAATATTATTTCTTTTTCGACTTGACTAGCATGTCGTCTATGTAGACTTCCATTTTTTTCCGAGTTGGTCTTTGACATCCTCATCACCAGCCTTTGGTAAGTCACATTTTTTTTAGCCCGAAGGGCATGACCTTGTAGTAGTATATCCCCTGGTGAGTGATGAATGCAGTTTTCTCCTAATCTTTTTCTTCCATGAGGATTTGATTGTATCCTTAATAGGCATCCAAGAAGCTCAGTAGTTCACGTTGAGTTGATGAGTTGGTCGATATGGGGTAATGGGATCGAATCCTTGGGGCATGTTTTGTTCAAATCTGTGAATTCCATGCATATCCGCCATTTCCCATTCTTCTTTTTCACCACCACGTTGGTTACCCATTGGGGATACTTCGACTCCCCGATGGAGCCATTTTCCAATAGTTTCTCCACCTCTTCTTATATCGCGTCATTAATCACAAAGTTGAACTTACGCCTGACCTGCCTCACCGGGGGTGGAATGGATCGACGTTCAGTTTATGTGTGGAAATTTTCTTCAGGATACCTAACATATCTGCATGTCTGAAAGAAAACGAATCAGCATTAGTAGTTAAGAACTGACGGAATCAACATGGTTCATAAAGTATCGAAGATGATACTTTCTTCGAGTTCGTCGTACCGTTCACGGGTGATCGACCGTTTGAGATTATGGGTAGTGGTGAAGTTTACGCTGTTGAATGGAGCATCTTCACCGCTGCCGATGATCATGTGGATGGTGCGGGTTGGTGAGGACGGTTTTGGCGGTCCTTGATGTTGTTCGAGCCCTCTGGAAAAGTTGGTCCTTCCTCGATCGCTCAACAAATCTTTGAGGTCTCCCAGTTGTAACATGTTTACGACCTCCAGCCTTAGGGTGATGAAATCTTCGTGTTTGTTCCCTCGTTCTTGATGAAACTCAGAAAGGGAGTCCAGTTTTCTGGTACTCGGATCTGACCTCATCTTTTCTAGAACTTCACCATTGGACCGAGCTTCTTTAAGGCTTAGACTATTTCTGTAGGTGACATGCAAAAGTTGTCAGCGGATAGTAAAAGAGGCATACCTCTTTCGTTTCGGTGGGTCCCTGTCATTGATCTAGATGGGTCTTCTTCGTGGCGGGAGGGAGGGGGGCAATGGCCGCTCTGACATACGGTTAGGTCGTGAAGCAGTGAGGTCCCTTCTGGTATCATTTATTCGATCTTTTCTGGATTCATCCTGTACCGAGGTTAGTTGATGAGTTGGTCCATTGAGGTCGTCCTGGTTTGGTCGGACCTCGGCACAATATGCGTTGTGTATTTCATCCCAATTGGTTAGGGGATACTTCATCAGTCGACTCAATAGCTTTCTAGTAGCCCTAGAACAATACCTACTCAGCCCGTTCTGGAAGGTTGCGACTGCCATCCCCTCCAAATAGGGTCATCCTTACTTGGTTGAAACAGGCAAGGAAGTCCCTCAGTCCCTCTCCTGGAGATTTCTTAATAGCAAATATGTCTTTCACTCTTGCCTCAGCTTTTGTGGCCCTAGTATGGGCCGTTACGAACTTGTCGGCCATCTCTTCGAAAGTTTCAATGGAGCACGCAGGTAGTTGTAAATACCATGTCAACGCACCTCCTATGAGGTTTTCACCGAATTTCTTCAAAAAAATAGAGGATACTTGTTCTTTGGCGAGATCATTGCCTTTCATAGCGGAGACGTAGTGACACGACAAGAAATTGGATAATTAGTGGCGACATTTAGCAGCAACCCTATAAGTTGCTACAAAATGTATATTATCAGCAGCGACTTTAAAAGTCTCCACAGTTTGTAAATATTTAGCAGCGACTATTTTTAGGTCGCCTTTAAAGTGGCTGAAATTTTCAGTCCCCCTAAAATAAAAATTTTGGCTCCACATTTTTTGTGGTGACTTTTTTTAAGTCGCCGCTAAATATGTATTGCAGCGACTGGGTCACTCCTATTCCCATTTTAAAATAACATAAGAAAATAATCATTAAATCAAAAACACTAAAATCGGTCTAGAGCTCTTCTCGAACACATCGAGTCAAGATGAGGAGAGAAATAGCGAAACTCTCATATGTTAATAGAGAAGCGCCCAAAATCAGTCCTCTCTAGCTAGAAATCCCAAATCAAAACAAAAAATCGGTCCTCTCTATCTAGAAATCTGTCCAGATACTAGAAATTTTAAATCAAAATCCCTATAAAATTTCCCCTAAATCGAAATCCATCAAATCAGAATGTGAATTCGATTGGGTGTTTACGATATTTGCTAGAAACTTCATTTTGAAGCTAAATCTTAAGATTAGAAGCTGGTTTGACGAGTTTTGGTTTGAATTTGTTAATCGAGTTGTGCGAAGAAGAAGACCACTGGGGTCTTCCGATTCAGGACATTGTTTGCACAAATTGACTCAAAGCTTCTTCAACTTCAAGTATTCAAGAACTTGTACACAGCTGGGGAAGTCGGCAAAGGGAAAGAAAATATAGAAGTGAAATTTTAACAATTCAGGTATGTTAAAATCCCTAATCTTTCCGTTTTTCTTTGGGGAAAGAATTTTCTTTGTTGTAATCAAGTATTTTAGGTTTTTAATTTGCTATTGTTGTAATTAGAGACGGAGTCATAATTTTAACAAGTTAAATCGATCAGACGAACTGACTGTTTTGTGATTAGACGAACTAAAACAAACTACATTGTTTTGTGATCAGACGAACTGACACGCTAGAAGTGTAAATAGATCAAAATAACAATCTGCTTCTGTTTCATGTGTCTATTTTCCATACACCATTGTTTAGATTTGAATGAGTAATCCTGACTACTTTATGTTTTTCTTGACGCCGTTTCCCAAATATATTTAATTTCCCAAATATATGTTTGTTGATGACTTCTACATGTTTCTACTCTTGGATGTCATAAGAGGTTTAAAGGTTTAGAAAATGCTAGGTGGTTCTGATATACTTCAGCAGGAACTTATCCAAATATCAATCAGTCTTTGAGGTTAACCTAAACATCTATAAGTTGTTTATTTTTTTGCTGAAATGGAACTTCATAGTCATTCTTGCTTATCCACCAACCTGGTAGGGACTTGATAGTGCTACTTTATAGGATATGTAAAGTGTATGTTCCATGGTTACCTATAAGGCACAACGTTCTCTGCGCCTTTAATTTATACTATCTGGAAACTACCACAGTTGCTTGTGATGTTCAATCGATAAAAACCAGAAATATTTGGTCTGTCAAATCCAACTAAAATGCAAATACTGATGCGATTTTTGCTATTTTTCAAGATGGGGTTTTGACTGTGACTGTTCAGAAGTTGCCTCCACCTAAGCCTAAGAAACCCAAGACTATCGAGGTTAAAATTGCATGAGATATTGGAGTTGTTGTTAGTTACTCTGTTTTCTAGAATTGGGAGTGGAAGTTCTCTGTTTTGATGTTTGATGGTATGTTGTAATAACGATGTTGGAGATTATGCATCTGGGATGCCCATCTAATCAGATTGATCGCTAGGTAATTGGTCAAATTGAAACTAACTGCTCTTATTGTCACCAACTTCTATTTATTTGTTTGTTATTCAAGTACTCCGAACAAGTTATTTTTACCTTCCTAATATTATAAACATGTTGTTTTTGGAGATTTGTACTTGTCAATGAAATGCATTAGAAAATTAAATCTGATACAATGTCTTCTCAATCGATTTTCCTCAATTTCTGATATATATATATATATATATATATATATATATATATATATATATATATATATATATCAGCTTTATCCTCGTTTGGTGATTTTCTGGTCAGATCGAAACAAAATTACTCTTTTGATATATCAGCTTCATCGGCGTGGTCTTGTTGCTTGCTAGTGTTTCGCCGTCAGTCGAGAAGGTATTATTTGGGCAGATTCAAAAGACGCTTCCATTCACGACCTCACTCGCCGAAGACAACTCCACCAGGTACAATTTTTGGCTCAATTTCTGCTCTCATTGCTTTTATTGAACAACTGTTTTTAACTTTTAGTAGGACTCTAAGAGCTCTATTTTTTAAATTTTTTTTCCTCTATGTGTGTAGTTATAAGAATTTGAGTTTTGGGTTCTTATTTTAATTGAGTAGGACTCCATCAGCTCTATAATTGGTTAGGCAATTTTGAGCCGCTCGAAGAACTGCGAATAACAACTATTAATTATGGGATTTAAGTTCTTGAAGCTGTTGCGCAACCTACGCACTCCTCGATGCATCAGGTCTGATTTCTCTGAGCTTAAACTTGTTTCAATTTCTAGATTTCTGAAAGAATTGAGATTGGTTAGTCGAATCGACCACTGAACCTCACCTCTCTTTGGAATTGATTGAATTTGAGTTCATAAGTCGACTCGAGCTTCCTATTTATTAGTGACTGAGTTGAGTTTGTGAGAACAACTCGAGATTTTTATGAGTTTGAACTATTCTATGAAGTTCTGGTTTATGAGTTCAGTTGGGAATTTTGATTGAGTTTCAAAGTGTTTACCGAAAATCTCATTGATAACTTGGTTGGAGTTTTGTATTTGCTCTTGTTTCGAGTAGTTGCGAATGAGTTTCTGAGTTCTTTTGGAGCAAAGCTTCTGAAAATTGAAAGCAGATTTCAAATAGCTACAACTTAGTTCTTCAATCTAAATTGTTTTGCTGAGCTTCAATTGTCAAGTTTTCAAAATTCAAGCGCCTTGAAAATAAAAGAGAGTACCATCCTATCCATTGAGATACCTTGTTAAACTTGTGAACATAAGGTTTCTTAGGAGGGGTAGTGGATACTTGAGATCACTGTCTACTTATCAACCATAATTTAAAATCCACCCTTCCCTCTTATTTCTCTAGATTGTTGTGCACAGTTTAATGTTTATAATGGAACCTGAACAGTTCTAGTGTACTATCGGGCTCCTTATTCATAAGACTTAGTACTGTATGTACTGTCTATTGTCCTGAATAAGCCAGGGTGACCAGCCAATGAAAAACCTTGTATAAACTCTGTTTTCTAGCAAAATCCTTAAATGGTCAATAAGAAACCCAAATGGATAAAAAAGGAGCCGAGTTCTGAAGTTAAGTGAGTTATGCTGAAGTTCCTTGTGATGCCGGTATGATAAGTTCTTATGAGTTTGAACTTTGAAGTTTAATTCTTTCCATGATTTTGCTTATTCCATATGCTGAGTATAACGACCCCTTCACATCCACTATCTGAGTTGATAACGTTGTATATGCTGATTAACAATCATCCTGTGAAAGCTTAACCATTTGACCAAGCTGGAAGTGTGACTCTCGCTAAGGAACCTGTACTGCAGGTGAACATTGATCTTCTGAAGTGTGACCTTATTTTATTGGCATAGAGGGGTAGTTTTTTTGTTCAAAGGAAGTTAGAAATATGAAGTTCCAACTCTAGTTATAAAATAAATGAATTGTATACGTTCTCAACCTCCAGTCTTTACTAGCAATGTCTAGTATGAAATGCGAGATTCTGGTTTCCACTCTTAATTAATTTCTGTCTCCTGTGTCTATTGTCCCCTTGACTTTAAATGTGTGGGGATCATTTATTACAATAAACCAAAAGTCTGAGGCACATAGTTTGCTTCTGCGTGTCAATCTGTTGCAGTTGTTACAAAACTACAATCAATGTAGTTTAAAACAGGCTTTGTATACTGTTCTGCTTGAATTTGGTACTGTATTTGTTGTTCTTACAGATTACTACATTGTTCTTCTTGTAAAAGGACCAGTGTTTAGTTTGAAATTGTTCTTATAGGTTACTACATTTTTATGCTTGCAAAAGGACCAGTGTTTAGTTTGAAATCAGATTACTACATTGTTCTGCTTGAATTTGCTATAGCATTTGTTGTTATTTAGATTGGTCTGGCAGGAAATAACATTATCTTCTGATTAGCTGATAGCTTGAAAATAAACAAAAAGTGATTACAATTAGGTGGTACAAAATTATGTTCTGATTAGCTGATAACTTGAAAATACATGTGTGGTTGTGAATCTTGTGATGTTACATATGTTTCTGTTTCAGTTTGGTTGTTGCAAGAGCTTATTAAGGGCATTTGTTCTTCTTATTTTTTCATCACTACCACTTATATCTTGTATCTCCAATATTTCAGGAAATGAAAGAAATTGGACGAGGAAAACGTGGTAGAGGCAGGACGAGCTGTGGTCGTGAAAATTTTGAAGGAAGTCGCAATGTTCGGGCAACGTCTCAGCCACACATACATACCGGACGAGTATCTGATGCATTTGAAGTATCAATGTACGTATATATATCAGTGATTTTAGCAGTATACACTAGTTTTAAGTAAACTTCCAAGTAATACTATACATGAAGTAGAGAGACATAAATCCAGACCTCATCTGCAAACAACAGAACATTGCCCATATTTGACAATTACAATATGAGACAATCCTTTTTGAACCATTCTCCTACAAATTGTGTTAAAGCCAGAAAGACTCCCTCCTATTACATTTACTGCTCTCAAAAGAATTAAGCCTAGTTAGACTGTACAATATGATAAAAAGGGGAACTATATATTTCATATCTTCAACTCAGAGTTGAAGTTGAAGTTTTTTCAGATTAGTAAAGTTTGAACATATTATTTATATAGCTAGATTTTGAATTTGTTTCGTTTCAATATGTTCTAAAGTATGCACCTTTAGCTTCTACAGATGATCTCTTACCTTCCACATCAAATGGTAGTCTGCAGTGGCGGAGCCACATGCACACAAGGGGGTCAACCGACACCCCTTTGCCGGAAATTTATACTATTTAGCTTGGTAATTATTTATTAAAATATGATTCTTAGTGAGTTTATTTTTTCATATTATGATTGTCCTTAATGAAAATCCTGGCTCCGCCACTGGTAGTCCGAATTATCATATGTACATTTGACTCCCTTTTGGAAAGTATTTTTAGCATTTGATTAATTCTGTTATAAAGTATCCTAAATGTAAACTTCTTACCGACATTATGAGCAAACAATGGCTTCTGAACAGCTGAAATTTAGGCCAATGTTTCTGAAATATAATTGCACCAATGAATAGGATGTCCATATACAAGTGTTAATGATACAAGAGAAACGTACTGCATGTCTATTTGTAGCTTCAAAACAATAGTAAAAAAAGATAGAGGAATTTCTTTTCTGTTGAAATAGGGCAGACATTTTGTTGGAAAATGAAAGTCATATGATTTTACTGCCTATTCTTGCAACTGGACTCTTTCATGTAATAGGAAAGGGAAGATGTAATTAGCCTCTTTAAAATGACACATAATTATATATCTGCATGCCATTACTTCAATTATCATGTCCTAGCAGGTACTACCTATCATCTCTTCTTTTACTTTTAATGCATTTTTTTGAAGTGAATACATCAATTATTTTAGTCCATGCATCTACTTCCATGCTTCATTTACTAATTACTTTTTTTTGTATTCCAATTAAGGTACTCAATGTATACGTCAAGAAATGCAAGAAGATGCAGGAACAATTTGCTAGTTTCTTGACCAGAATGCAACAACATCAGGTACTTGCTCCGCTCCTTCTTAACAATTCTTCTTCCTTTTCGGTCCATAGATACATGCTGCAGATCTATTTTGGGGTTGGATAATGAATCATCAATATCTATTTTGTTTCATTTGAACCCATTTTACTGTCAGTTTCTGTGGGAATTGCTAATTGTTTACAGAATGACAAATAATACAGAATAATTACATATTGAATAATACAGAATAATCCTTATAGGGTTTCTAAATATGAGATGATCCTCATGTGTTGTTCCACTGATTACAGAATAGCCCATTCTTTTATGCAAATTTAACATTTCCCAAAGCTCGCACTCATTTTGCCCGATCTCTTTATGAAATTTGGTGTTGTCTTTGCATGATCTCCATCTTGGGTTGTCATATTATCAAATCGCATTAATATATACACTCAAATTGTAAATGATTAAGAAATCAGATATGTTCACAACTAAAAGGTGTAAATGATTAAAGAATATTAGCAATTCTGTAGTTGGACTTTGAAATGCTTGTTGATATCATAGGATTAGATGATATGCTTATAAAAAACTATTCAAATTTGTCTTCTTTCATTGGACTTTTCAATTGTTTGTTTCTCTGTTAATTTGTTCACCATACGTTTATTCCAGCGTCTGATGCATCACCGGCTACATTAAGTATTATTTGCATATTTTTAAACTATGCACTGCCATTATAGAACATTGTCTTTCAACATGCGTGATCCATCATTGATATGTTGATGAGAGTATTTGATGCATCTTTTTCCTGACATTACTCCTATTATTTTTGCTTAAACATGTCTAATATACTATATATTTGGCTTTATGATCTGTGGTGTTTCTGTACTCTTCCTTCTTTCTTGACTATTCTTCTTTTTTTTTTCTTGAATTTTGGTTCCTTACTTGGAAATTCTTCTCTTCTTATCTTTTGTGAGGAAAATAATGTGTTTGATAAAATACCATATTTTATGAGACACATTGTTGCAATAGAATTTGGATAGTACTACTATCGCCTACAACATTTGGACTACAGATATTTGTAAGCGATGCTATTTCACTTAAGACAATTCCTAGAAGTACTGATGCAAACAATATGTCAAATACTTAAATCTTGGAATTGTAGTTGTTAAGTCTGAATCATACATGTTAAGTATAAGGTCAACATTTGCGTCCAACATACTACTGAAGAAAAGTCACAATTGGGAAGTTTGATTTTGCAACTTGACCATTCATCAAGATTGTTGCTTCATCATATGCTCTTGCTGATTCCTCTGTTGTCTCAAATGTTTGCAGCCATATCCTTTTTTTCCTATAAGCAGACTTGGTCTCTTAGAACAGAATGAGATCATGTATACAATGATTTGGAAATTCAAGAAACATTAAATTGTAGAAAATCTTTAAAATAGAGGGAAAAGTTGACATTTTTATTGCATTAGTAAAGATACAGTGCATCAGCATTTTCATTTCCCGGAGAAAATACTCAGAGCAAAAGAATGTGGGAAAGTTACAAGTAGTTGTGCTTAAGATATATACATTTTGCATGTACTTATAGTTTTTTCACCTTGATGTTATCTTCATGTTCTAACAATGTGATCTTGTATTTTTTTTTTCTCTTTAATAATAGGGACAAGGTTCTTAAACAGTGGTGACAATGAAGGAGAAGCTTGAAGCTACGGCACCCAATATTTTGCTTTTTGGTTATATGTAAATGCGTACAATGACAATGAAGTATTACGTAGTATATATGTGGAGGAACTTGAAGCTAAGGCACTCAATATTTTGCTTTTTGGTTATATGTATATGTGTACAATGAAATGGAAGTATTTAGTATTTGGTTTAGGAAATTCTTTTGGTGTTTATTAAATACTATTGGATTATCTTAAACTTATATATTAATATATAAGTTTCAGATGCTAGATTAATATTAATACTAGAGTAAAATATTCAGTAGCATTACTAAAGTTGCCACTAATGGCTTATCATTTTTGTGGCAACTAAGTCGCCACTAAATATGAATCTTCAGTAGCAGTATTAGAATTTCCACGGATGGTTAATCATTTTGTGGCAACTAAGTCGCCACTAAATATGAATCTTCAGTAGCAGTATTAGAATTTCCACGGATGGTTAATCATTTTGTGGCAACTAAGTCGCCACTAAATGTCACTCTACAGTAGCGCTATTAGAGGTTCCTTTGATGATTAATAGTTTTTGTGGCGACTAAGTCGCCACTAAATGTTACTCTATAGTAGCGACTTCAATAAAATCAGCTTGGTGGAACTCTTTCTTGTGGCGAGTACATTTAGTTTTTGTAGCGACCACATCGCTACAAAATGTATACATTCTGTGGCGACCTCATGTTGTTGCCACTAATAACATTCAATAATGGAAATACTTGCAGCAGTTCCATAGTCGGTACTGTAAACATTTAGTGGCGACTATCAATGATTTTGTGGCAACTTTGGTCGCCACTAAAAGACATATTTCTTGTAGTGCATGAGTACATGATCTTCAGGGTCGGTCGTGCCATCATATATCTTTAGGTAGGGCGAAATTTTGAAGGTCTTCTATATGGAATGTGGGGCTGCATTGTTGACAAATTGGCCGGCGTCTCTTTTGGTATTTTATTGACCCTTTCCTAGTGTTCTTTCATTTCATCTCAGAGTTCCTTGTTCTCGTTCTCCATTTCCTCCATCCTTTTCAAAATGGTTGCAATAGAGTTATCACTTGCATTATCAATGACGTTGTGAGTGATACCCGTCGTTGGAGGTGGAGAGAGTTTGTCACATTGTTCGTTCGCCCATTGCGCAGTGCATATCCTTGTATTTTCCACAGTCGCATCTCGGGCGGACTTGTTGAGGATGCCGGCTAGCGTGTCGGTGAACCATGCTGCGAGGAGCTTTTTTACAGCTGGGGGCGTCTCTTCCCCCACATATGTGGAGGCTACCTTACCAAGAGATTTTGCGATGCTGCAGTGAAGAGGGGGTGACCCATCTCGCCTAGCGGAGGCATTGGGCGTTGCGTCTTCGTCCTCTATTTCAGAGCTCTCATTGATGACGTTTATGAGGTTGGTGGGAAGATTACTTATTATTATCGTCCTTTCTTGTCTGTTACCTACCACATTGGATTTGTGCATACAAAGAAAGAGATCTTGTTCTTGCTCTTTTTTTTTTACGTTACCGATCCGTGTTAGTCATAGATCTAGAAGAAACTACAAATTTAACTAGGAAATCTTCCCAGATGGAACTAAATTGTTTGACCAAAAAGTATGACTTTCGATTAAAATAGTTGAGTTTGTATAATAATGGGTTAAACCTAGTTAAAAATAATATCTCTAGATATGAATTCAGAAAACATGATTAACATTAGATAGATCTAGAAATGTGTTGACTATGACATACACTGGTTGTTCTGAAAAGTGGGAGCAATAATGAGGGGAGAACTAACAATAAATAACATTAAATGGCATTTAAGTAAATAGAGAAGTGGTTCACCCAATAAAGAATGAACTAGATGGTTGTCCCTCATAACAATGATGAACGACAAATAAATCCTCGAATGTTCGAATTATTCTTGGATCTGATGAAAAAGTGTGGAGTAACATGAACAAGAATCTTGATGAAAAGGTATTGTTTATATCTTTATAAATGAGAGAGAATCTTTTCTCAAAAGTCTATTCTTATCAAAGTGAATGTCACATGCCCTACACCACTATCTATTTTTCTATATATATGAGACATACCCCTAACACACTCTAATAGTACAAGTGCAGAGAATATTCACTAACATATTCTCTTTAGTATAATATTTTGAAAACTAGCTATTACAACTCTACAAATGGTGTTCGATCTCGCCCGTTGTTGACATCTCGACCACAAACCTTGTTATTTCCTGGTCGACCTCGACTGACCCATTCCTTAATGCTATATTGCCCTAAATATTATAGGGAAGATTTCGACCTATACAGTTAGTCCCTCCGTTTATTGAGGTTGGCCTCAGACGACCTTGATGAGCAGATTCTTTTTGTCATTTTACTTTGACTTTATTTGGTTTCTTTTTGTCTAAGTAACGGTATACTCGCACTCGATATTTATAATAAATCGTGTAGTTTAGCACTGAGAGTCACAAATGAAAGTATAGATTCATATCACTAAATCATAATTAAGTGATAAATAAGTTATATGTTGGACAAATGTCATGTATTCATTTGCTTGATATAAACCCCGGTTTTGTGTAAATTTTTACCTCTATCTAACCATTCATATTTGTCACTCACAGTGTACAGCATCACCTTTGCACTAATATGTACTTCAGAATAGAAATTCAATACAAGCGAGGTCGAGTTAGAAGGTCAGCTATGAGTTATGCCGAAAGCTAAACCTGACGACCACAGTAAAATTTAGCTATAGCTCAGGTAAGCCATTTTGATTGAGGGGGAATAGCACTTGGTGCATGCTTATCACACAAGATTGGAGACGGCTGCACCGCCAACAATTTCTTGTACAACTGGTGTTTTGAGCCGTGATATAAGTGCAACACCGTCTCCTCGCTTTGTTGGAAAATCCATCTATGCCCAATGTAATGATCCTTCTATTGTATCAAGTATCAAGTACGAAGAACCAACAGGATATCTAGGGAAAAGGTTTATTTTCCCTGCCACTACAAAGTAAACGATCTCAAAGCAAAATTTCTCTTGAATCAGGAGGCCAGAATCCAACTCGAACTGAAGTTGTGATCCTTTCAGTAAGTATTTTTTTGTGATGGATAATCAAAGTGGAGGCGGAGTTGAAGCCATGGTCGTGCTGGGCGAACAAGACATGGCTATATTGAAAGAGATCCAGAGCTTCTGGAATTTGCTATTCCAATTCCAAATCATTAAAACATCTTTTGGTCATCCTAAATCTTTTGGTCAACTTGTAACATGTGCCAAAGTATTAATTTTGTGACTTTCTTTTTGGCTGCTTCATGTATCTACTGCTGGTAATGGTACAGATTAATGCCTTTTTTAAACTGTTATTTGTGTTTTTCTAGCTTACCGAGGATATGACCCTGGATAGGAAGGTGTGGAGGTCGAGAAATCAAGGTGTAGTAGACTAGGTAGCCGAGCGTTGTTCTTCCTCGTTCCAGTAGCTTTAACGCATTTGTCAGTGTTAGTCTTGTATTTTCTTGTTATTAGATTTCTGTTATTGCTTACTCTTTCTTTCACTTCGATTTTCTGTTTGTTTTCCTGCTTGTTGGCCTAAGTAAATTTGTTTTGATGATTAACAAAGGAACCCAAGCATAAACCAGCTTCATAAACAGTGTACACAGACACGTGCTGATTCGAGCACAAGGCATGCACGTGAAAGAGATAAGCTTAAGTGGTTATATTTGATATCTCCTGAACGAAAATATTGCATAAGTGATAAGGAGAAGGACTCCTTACGCAAAGAGAAATCTATCCTAGATGAAGGAGGGGTTAGAAGTTGAAGATAACTAGAACTTTTCCACCATGGAAGAGTATATCATTAGAACTATAGTTATTTTCTATATTTCTACTAACTCTATATATTGCAGGATGTTCTTATTACAGGTACGCACAAACACTGAATTTAAACGTGTGTTGAGAGAAAAATAGCAAGGCATTTTGCAAGCAATTCCTGTGTGATTCAAGTGTGCGGACCTGAAGCTACATGAACCAGATAGAAGAACCAGTTTCAAGTGTCTATATTTTATTCTAGTTTCATTGTAGTAGGGATTTTGAGTTGTACCTTTCAGCTTAATATAGAAGCAATTGTACTAGGTACTTTGAGTATAGTATTCAAGTTAGAGTTAACTTGAAGTTGTTGCAACAGGCAGATGCTAGTTGCCACAAAGGGTTAAAAGTAATCCTTAGGTGTACAAAAAGTATTGTAAATGTTGTTTTTGGCTTAATAATTTAGTGAAGTGTTGGAAAAAATTCTATTGGGTAGTACGTCGTGTTTTTTTTACCTTTTGAGTAAGGTGTTTTCCACATAAAAATACTTGTGTTATTACTTTCCGCACTTATTATTCTGCAACATTAGTATAAAGAGCATATAGATGAACCACGTCCTTCTATAGTCTGTGCACACGAATAAAATTGGACATCATAGAAACCATCCCCCTCTTATGTGGTACTGAAGTATAAAAAATCAATTGGTATCAAAGCAGGTTATCGTTGAAGAGGCTAACACCTTAGGAGAAGATCGAGATAAGTACACCATGTGACAAATGGGAAGGACAATCTACTGCTAGGCTACCACTCTTTAATGGCCAATACTACTCTTGGTGGAAGAACAAAATGAGATATCACATTCAAGGAGAGGACTATGAGCCATGGGACATTGTCACTGATTTTCCACTGGCTACATATTAGAAAAATGCTGAAGGAGTAAATGTTCCAAAGGCAAGAGCAGATTGCACTGCTGGGGACTTGAAGAAGTGGGAGAAGAATGCTAAAACCAAGAAATGGCTTGTTTGTGGACTTGGTCCAGATGAGTACAACAGAATCCAAAGTTGCGCCACTGCTAAGAGAATTTGGGACACACTACAGGTGGCTCTTGAAGGAACTACTCAAGTGAAGAGATCTAGAGGAACTATATTGTACTCTCCGTATGAGAAGTTTGCTATGAAGGATAGAGAAAACATTCAAGAGATGTAAACAAGGTTCAATACACTGAAAAATGAACTAAAATCTCCTGGAAGGATTATTCTTGAAAAAGAGAGGGTTGAGAAGATACTTACTAGGGTCCTGCCAATCACTTAGAAAAGAAATATCATTTCTATCCAAGAGTCAAAGAACATTGATACTCTCCCACTAGATGAATTGATTGGAAATCTCATTCCCTATGAACTTAGGAGAGAAACCATGAAGATGGATGTACCTAAGAAGGAAAAAATTTTGGCACTCAGAATCGCTGAAGGTTCTGATCTGGAAGATGATAAAATGGATATGATCACTAAATACTTCAAGAATTACCTGAGAGGAAAGGGTTCTTCAAGAATTGGAAGCTACAACAAGGAAAAAGCTTTGGAGAAGCAAACCAATGATGGTTGCTACAAGTGCGGAAAGACTGATCATCACATCAAAAATGGTCCGTTGTGGAAAATTGAATGGAAGAAGGAAAGAGCCAAACAAAGGAATATGAAGAAGGAACAGGTTCAATCCAAAAAAAGCAACAACAGATGATCAACCAAGGCTATGGCCGCTGCTTAGAGAGAAATCTCAGATGATGAGGATGAGGATGAATGAGCACTTATGGCCATTGACGAACCGTATAAAGAAACTGAGGCAAGTGTCGTTCATCTCAAAGACAACATTAAATTTTTGTCTAAAGATTGTTATCTGAGTTAATACTAGAGCTAATTGATGAATCTGAGGATGTAAATAACGAAAAGGTACAACCGTCTAAAGAATGTGTGATTTTGAAGGCTAAGTGCAAAAACCTAGAACTTAGGGTTAGTGAAACTGTTAGATAAAAATACAGTGTTGAAGAACCAAGTTCATGCACTTGACACGACTGTCCTAGAGCTCAGATCTGAAAATCTAAATTGAAATTAGGAACAGGAAAAAAGACAATTGATCACACACAACTCACTTTAAAAGAAAATGTAGGTAAAATTAAAGGTGAGTTGTACAAGAGAGATGAACAAGTAAGAATTCTAAAAGAGGATCTAAGCAAGGTCAAGCATAATCTAGACAAAACTTGTCAATGGAACAGGTCTTCTGATGCACTTTCATAGATACTAGAACACCATAGTAGCAACAGAAGAGGACTTGGCTTTGGGAACCCTGCACCTAAGTGGGATCACAAAAGCAAGTATTTTACGCTTCCTGAGAATAAGATTTTCACACATTGTGGTAAGACTAGTCATTATAAAAGTGAATGCATTGCAAAAGAAAAGGAAAGTCAAAAGAACAAAGATTTTGTTCAAGGGAAAAATAGGCTGCCAAGTTGGGCTAAAAAGAATTTGATTCATCCTTTTGCCTATAGAAAGGGACCCAAACTAGTTTGCGTTTCTAAGACTAACCCCTGATTTCTTTTTGCAGGTCCAAGTGAAGGGAGTAGCTATATATGGTACACGGATAGTGGTTTCTCAAAATATATGACAGGAAGCAAGAATCATTTTCTTTCACTTAAGGACCTTAAAGGAGGTAATGTCTCCATTAGAAATGGGAAGAAATGTGAGATCACTGGGTTGGAAAGGTATGTAAGACTAATTCTCACTCTATTGAGAATATCTACTTGATAGATTGAAGTACAGTCTGATAAGTGTATCACAATTGTGTGATAGGGGAACATGGTTGCATTCACCCTCACCACTGACAAGATAGTTTTGCAGGGAAAAAAAGTGAACAACATATATGTTGTGGATCTGTCCACACTTTCAGATGATGAACTCGCTTGCTTAAGTGTGTTGGATAATAATCCCCTCATTTAGCACAAAAGACTTGGACATGCCAGTCTAAAACAACTCAACAAACTAGTCTCCAAGGACTTGGTGATAGGGCTGCCTAACATTAAGTTCAAAGAAGATAAAGTTTGTGAGGCTTGTGCAATTGCAAGAGGTAAGCATGTAAGATCCTCTTTCAAAATAAAGAAAATGGTAAGCACTACCAGGACGATGGAACTGGTCCATATGGATCTTTGTGGACCAATGAGAACATTGTGTAGGGGTAGTTAGAGATATGTTATGGTACTTGTTGATGATTACTCTATGTTTACTTTAACATTGTTTTTAACATATGAATATGAAACAATTGACGTGTTCACTTCTTTTGTTAGAAAAGCTCAGAAACAACTAGGTAATTAAATTAGGTCTGATCATGGAACTGAATTTGAGAATGCTAAATTTGCTGAATTTTGTGATGAGCATGGCATTAATCATAATTTTTTTGCTCCTAAAACTCCAAAACAAAATGGAATAGTTGAAAGAAAGAATAGGACATTGGATGAAATGGCCAGGACTATGCTTATTTCTAGTAAACTGCCCCATTGTTTCTGGGTAGAAGCTGTGAACACTACATGCTACATCATAAATAGGTGCATGACTAGAACTTATGTTGAGAAGACTCCCTATGAGTTACTTAAAGGGATAAAACTAAATATATCTCATCTTAGGACATTTGGATGCAAGTGATTTGTGCACGATAATCGTAAAGACTCCCTAGGTAAGTTTGATCCATGAAGTGATGAGGGAGAATTCTTGAGATATTCTTATAGTAAAGCTTATAAGATTTATAACAAAAGAACTATGTGTCTAGAAGAAAATGTACATGTGGTTTTTGACGAAACTAACATTATTTCTGAGAGGCAGGAACATGATGATGAAGCAATTGGGCTAGTAAGAAACTCAAATGAAATAACAGTCCAGGTTGAAGTTGCACCAGAGAAAGGAAGGCGTGATGGAATAGGTCCTTACATCTAGGGCAACCTGACAAGGGGAACTGATCTAAGATGAACTGATCCTCAAACCTCAAGGGAAACTATCCATGAACTGTTCCTCAACAAGAAAACATTGAAGGAACATCTAGGGGAAACCAGCTGGTTTTGAAACCTTACAAGTATCAAAGTTCTCATCCTATTGAGAACATAATTACTGATCCAACCTCTGAAATTAAAAGCAGATCTTCTTTGAAGAATCTTTGTGCTTTTGATACTTTTTATCTCTTATTGAACCTAAAAATATTGTTGAGGCTTTGCAGGATGCTGACTTGATGAATGCAATGCAAGATAAACTCAATCAATTTGAAAGACGTCAAGTTTGGCACCTAGTACCAAGAGCCAATGACAGACCAGTAATTGGCACAAAATGGGTCTTCAAAAACATAACTTGACAAAGATGGAACAGTTACAAGGAACAAGGCTAGATTGGTGGTTCAAGGATATAGTCAATATGAGGGCACATACTATGAAGAGGCTTTTGCTCTAGTTGCAAGATTGGAAGAAATTAGACTCCTTATAGCCTTTTCTTCCTACATGAAGTTCACTTTCAGTCATATGGATGTTTAGAGTGCCTTCCTCAATGGCTATCTAAAGGAAGAATTATTTGTCAAGTAACCTCTAGGCTTTGAAAGCAAGAAATGTCTTGATGGTAGGCTATAATTGCATATTTTAGCCATTAGTTGCACTCTAAATCGCTGCACTTTACTAGTGTTTGAGCTTTAAATGTTATTATTTTGCATTGGGTGTGTATTTTATGCTTTGTAGGAGCGATTCCGAGTTATGATGAAATTGTGGAGCTAATTCGAGCTATTCTGGAGCTTTAAAGTCTGAGGAAAACCCATGGATTAAGTTGGGATCGTAATAGAGGATCAGTAGAATATAATTCACTTACCAAAGAGAAGAAAAGAATGGAGCAAGAAGCTACCAAGGTGTGCGAGCATGAACTGGGCGTGAAAGTAGAGCAGAACACTATCCAAAGTGTGCGGATATATGCGCAATCACCTGCCCAGGTGCGCGACCGCTAATGTCCGGTCCGAAAAATTTTCCAAGCCTATTTTTGTAATTTCAGAGGCAACTCCTCTTGATCTATATGAAGCCCAGCTCGTCTAAAAATAGGGTATCTGGGATTTTGAGAGCAAATTTTGGGATAGAATAAGGAAGTAGACAACGAAAATGCAAAATACCTGATCCAATTCATTCAATACGGAAGTTTGTTTGAATTTGGGAATTGTAATGTCTTCTTGTTCTTCTAATACTCTTATGATGAATACATTTCCATTATGGAGTAATATTTCTTAGGTTTATTGACGGATCTCATGATTTGACTATTGTTTTGGGTTTTACTCTCCCTTAATTCCTTGAATTCATTGAATGAGTTATTAATTGAATTGCAAGGCTTATTGTGGTTTTACTTTAATTGAAAGAGAAGTGTTTCTGCAATGTGCATTGTGCCATATCATTTAGGTTAATTTTACACCTCTTTTAGGTAATTGAAAGAGCTTAGAGAGTTATCAATTAACCTAGTTTAGAAGAATAATCGAGTGGTTTTCTTCGAAAGATCATTCATCCACAACATTTGTGCATATGTTTGTAGGACCTGTTGTTAGGTTGATTAAGGGAATTCTCATTCATTCGGAAGAAGAGTTTGAATCCCTAAGGTAGGCTAATAATCTGTTGAAATCTAAGGAGTAAATAGAAGTTAAGAATGAACTTAACCTAGAGTTACCCGGAACAATAGTTCATCACATATTTTGTCACAACCCTTACTTCTCACCCTGATACTCAACCATTGCTCCTTAGTCATTAAAGTGCCATTATTTTATTACAATAGATAAGCTTAATTTTATTTGTATTCGATAACAACATCAATCAAAGGTTTATTATCCTGGATAGTATTGAGCTGAAGATGTGTTAGAACATTATTTAACCTAATCCCTGTGGAGACAATTTAATACTATACTATCTTTGACTAGCGAGCCTAAGTTTTATAAACCCGTTTGGCACTCGTCATGTTCAGATCAGGTGTACAAGTTTGACAAGGCCCTTTATGGGCTCAAGTAGGCTCCAAGAGCATGATATGAAAGATAATCAAAGTTCTTGCTTGAGCATAGCTACAAGAGAGGTAAAATTGATAATACTTTATTCTTGAAAGAAAAAGGTAAATATCTCTTGGTAGTTCAGATATATGTTGATGATATAATCTTTGAAGCAACGATTGATAAGTTAAGTAAAAAATTTGATAAACTAATGGGGAGTGAATTTGAAATGGTTATGATGGGTGAACTTATTTTTTTAGGCTTACAAACTAAATAAAATTCAAATGGAACAATGATCCATCAACAGAAGTATGTTAAAGAGTTTCTTAAAATGTTTAAAATGGAAGATTTCAAAGAAATTGAAACTCTTATAGCAACAACCACAAAATTGGATGTAGATGAACCTGGTTCATATGTTGTTCAGAAGTTGTATAGGGGAATGATTGACTCCTTGTTATATCTCACTGCTAGATGACTTGAAATTGTTTTCAGTGTAAGCCTTTGTGCTAGATTTCAGGCAAATCCAAAGGTGTCTCACTTGACTGGTGTCAAGAGGATCTTGAGATACCTAAAAAGGAACCACTGACCTTTGTCCATGGTATCCAAAAGGTAGTAATTTCAACTTAGTGGGATATGCTGATGCTAATTATGCAGGTTTTCTTGCGGATAGAAAAAATACCTCAGGTATGGCACATTTTCCTGGCTCATGTCTTGTTTCCTGGGCCACCAAAAAGAATAATTATGTGTCCTTATCAACTGCTGAAGCTAAGTATGTTGTTGCTGCCTTATGTTGTGCTCAATTGTTATGGATCAAACAACAATTAATGGGCTTTAAAATTGATGTAGGTTGTATCTCCATCTTTTGTGATAACACCAGTACAATTAGTATGACCAAGAACGCGGTTCATCACAAAAGAACTAAGCATATAGATATTAGGCATCACTTTTTGAGGGATAACTATGAAAATGGTTTGATCACTGTGGAATTTTGTGCTACTGTCAAGAAAATAACTGACATCTTCACAAAAATTATAAGTAGAGATCACTTTGAAAGGAACATGTTATAATTAGGGATGATTAAGATCACCTAAAAAGAACCAATTCTAACTCAAAAATTGGTTAGACAATTTGTGAATTTCGTACATAATTAGATTAGAATTTGCTCAGTCTCATACTTTCACTAGTATACTCTTGTTCCATGTGCTAAATTGTCTCATTAATCTCTAATGCTATTATCTTTTCTTTTCTTGGAAAATTCAGACTTACACAAGAGATTTCTCAGTGAAAAACCCGGTTCATCAATATTATATGGTACATACTCTCCCCTTTGCATATTTTGAAATAATTATATTTGGATTACGATAAAAAGGAGAGTCCCATCTAATCCTAACCTTCCTTGAGCTTATCTGTTGCAAAATGAACCAGTTTTACCCAAGGAGAGTCCCAAAATGCAATAAGTGGCTAGATTCCAGGGAGAGTCCACAACGTCTTTTCAAACTGACTCCTAGTTTGGTTAGACTCCCGAGCTTCTGAAAAGCTGTCGTTACCGGATTAAATTCTCCCTCTTTATATTGATTTGGCCTTAGCCATTTCTTCGCTTCTAATTTCCAGCTGCCAAATATTTCTCTCAGTCTTCTCTCATCTTCTAAATACACACATATTTTTCTGCCATCATTAATGGCTAACCTCTCCAAAAAACCCTCATCACCATCCAAACAATCCACACTACCCCTTCAACTAACCCTACACCTAGGAAAAGACGAGTAAAGGCTATTTCTCGTAAGAAGTGGCATGGAGTGAATTATCCAAGAAGTTAGATGAACAATTGAAAGCAATCCAGGCACAAGAAACCCAAAATTATGAAGAATCATTTAAGTATGCTACTGAGGGGGAAGAAACTGCTTTATCTGAAACACAACAGGTAACATTTGGTCCTAAAATTATATCTGAAACAATTTTTGAGGTTGCTGAAAATATGGGAAATTAGTGGTAAAGATAAAAATAAAAAAGAAAAAGAGAGTGAGGGTGCTCAAGGTGATGTTAGGGGAATGGGAAAAGAAGAAGTGAATGAATCTTCACCCGCTCCTATTTGTTTAAGTGAGGAAACAGGAGCTAAGGTATTGTGGAGTGAGGAATCTGCTGAAGAGGAAGAAAGTTTGAGAGAAAAAGGGGGTAGGGGTTTGGAGAAGCTGATTAAGGGTTGGTTAGGTTGAGGAAGAGGTTTCAAGAACTTGTTCAACATGTGCAGGAACCCCTTAAAGACTTACTAAAACGCGTGTCTGTCAGCTATAATCCAAAAAGGAAGAAGAGTTCAGGAGTTAAAATTCCTGGAACTGCTAGGGAAAACAAGAAGAGAAAGGCCGCATCTTCTATCTTTGTAGAGACTCCTCCCACAAGAGAAAGAGCTACAAGGATTCAGAATAAGTAGAGTGAGGCTGAACTTGAAAAGGCCTCGGAGGAAAGTAAAAGAACGGTTGTTGCAAAGGGAAAGAAAAAAGTGAGTGAGCATGTTGAGGAAGTTGAAATTGAGGAGATGAATATGGTCCTACATGATGAACATGAGGCAGAAGAAGTGGAGGTTGTGACTGTAAAGTCAAAGAAAATAAAGACTTCCAAAAAAAAGTCTCATTCGAAGACAAAGTTTGCAGAGCCTTCTACCTTGGCAAAAAGAACCAAGTCTTCCATGAAGTCTATAAAAGTGAAAGTAGTGGAGGAAGAAGAGACTGAATAAGAATAAGAAGAGGAATCTGATGAAGAGCAGGACAAGATGGTTAAGTTTGGGCAAAGAACCATCTTGAAGGGTAGACTCCTCAGGGACTTGGAGGAGGAAGGCATGATGATGCTGCTGGAAAAGCTACAACTGCAGGGTTGGAAGGACATGGTCCTTCAAATGGATGGAAATCTTTCTAGAACTGAGATTGTGGAGTTCATGGAAAATTGTGAGATAAAAAATGATTGAGTCACCAGTGCAGTAAAGGGGTGACTGTGAGCTTTGATGACAAGGAATTGGAAGAAATTTTGGGAGTACCTGCTGAAGGATACAATGATTACAAAAATTTAGAATGGCCAAGCCTAGATAACCTCCCCACTTCACTTGTCATAACAAGGAAGTTTGTTGACAATGATATAACGACCCCATCGGTCGTTTTGCATATCAGGATCCCATTCCCCTAAATGAGACTTCCCGTAGCGGCTTATTATCATTTATGACTTGCAGGGACGGGTGGTTCGGGATTCGGAAGTCTTTAGAGTGGTATAGGAACATTTGGTTCCTTAAGGTTTCTCTTTAAGGTTAAGTTTGACTTCGGTCAACATTTTGAGTAAACAACCTCGGAATCGAGTTTCGACAATTTCGATAACTTCATATGTTGATTTTGGACTTGGGTGTATGTTCATAATGGGTTTTGGATGACTCGGGGACGTTTCGGCGCCCAATATCGAAATTTGAGTTTTCTTAAGTTTTAAATTTGGTTTGGAACGTGTTTTGGTGTTATCAAGGTCCGAATGGAATTACGATACCGGGTGTAGTTCTGTTATGTCATTTATGACTTGCCTACAAAATTTGGTGTCATTCCGAGTAGTATAGGTTGGTTCGGCGCATTGTTAGCAAATTCAAGAAACTTAAAGTTCCTAAGTTTGATTCTTGGGGTTTTGAGGTGTGATTTTGAGTTTTAGCATTGTTTGGGCGTTCTAGAGGCTTGAGCAGGTCCGTATTATGATTTGGGACTTGTTGGTATATTTGGACAGGGGCTCGGGTGGGTCCAGGTGGCTCTCGGGCACCAAACAAGGCCAAAAACCAGCTAAAGCAGTTGCTAGTGCACCTGATCTGGTGTGACCGCAGGTGCGATTGCCCAGTCGCAGGCGCGAGATTGATCCTGCGGTCCCAGCCTCGTTGGTGCGAACCCAGGTGGGCTGTCCAGTTGTTGCAGGTGCGGGCCTTCCCCGCAGGTGCGGACTCCTGCCCGCAGGTGCGAGCCCAGGCCCTTGTCCCATTTTCCGCAGGTGCGAGACTTGAGCCGCAGGTGTAGAACTACTGAAGGCAGTGTGTTCTCTTAAACATGGGAAAGGTTCATGTTATCCATTTTTCTTCTACCATTGTCGACTTAAGGAGTTTGGGAAAGGGATAATCCACCTAGCTACTGAAAGGTAAGTGATTTCTACTCTAATATTAGTTTAATACATGAAATCCTAGGTAGATTAATCTCCTAATTAGTGGAAATCATGGGTTAGAGTAAAAACCTAGGTTTTATGAAAATTGGGAAAATTACCAAGAAATTTGCCATGGAATCATACAAAAAGTATATAATAATGATCCTTAGGTTAAGAGTAAGTGTTTCCTTCAAATATTTCCGGAATCCGAGCATGTGGGCCCGGGGGTGTATTTTAAGATATTGCAAAGTAGGCTAAATTGATTAACTAAATAGGGAAATTCCATACTTTTGAGCATGAATTGATGTATTTATGTAACATTTGGCTAGTTTCGAGTCCTTGGGTGACGAGTTTGGAGTTTTGGGCACGTTGTTGACCCAGAGAGTAGGTTCGACACAAGGTGAGTCTCCTTTCTAACCTTGTGAGAGGGAATTGTCCCCATAGGTGATTATAAATAATTGCATGTCCTTATTTCCGGGGGATACACACGCACGAAGTGACGAGAGTCTGTGTGTAGCTACTACTATGTTGGGTAGTTCTAGGACTCATGAGCATGATTATATGTGCCTTATATGTATTCCTAAATGCATTTTGAGTTTCTTATTATTCTTGTATTGGCATGAGAATATTAGGAAGTTGTGTTCCATATTATATTGATTAAGTTCTTTCTTTAAAGTATAATCTCTTTAAACTCCTTAATATTGATAATTTTATGTATGTATGCGGAACCCGCGTCACATGTATGATTCGTGAGCGGAATAGCCCAAATATTATGTCAACCGCATCGCATGCTCGATTTGCGAGCGGGGTAATAGATTCATCTATGGTTCGAGCCGTTCGACCCTCGGAAGTGCACATTTATTTTCGCGATGCTTCGGCCGTACGCTTTCGGCCTATTATGTGCTATATGATTTACTGGGAATTTGTTGTAATTGTATGAGCTGTTTCATGTGAAAAAGGGAATTTAGTACATTATATGCTAGTGAAATTTGACATGCAAAGGTAATTACAACTATACTTGGTATTTTATGTCTTTGCGATTTCTACGACTGTTATGCCTACCTAGTTCCTATTAAATTAGGTTATTTAAAAATGTTGGCCCTAGTAAGTATCACGTCTACCTCTTGTCACTACTTCTTCGAGATTAGGCGGGATAATCACTGGGTACATATTTGTTTATGTACTTATGGTACGCTTCTGTACTTAATTGTACAGGCTCTGAGGCAGGTGCATCTGGGTATTCATCCAGCGCTCGTTCCTGACGTATAGTGGGCGTGGAATTCTCGGTGAGCTGCTTTCCTTGACGCTTATCTATGGAAGCACCTTGGAGTTCCTCTTTTCTTTTATTATGTCTGTATTATTTCTTCAGACAGTAGGGCAAACTTGTACTTTCTTTTGGATACTAGTTTCTATTAGATGCCCGTAGACCTGTGACGTCAGTTCCTGGCATTCCCACGTAGTGGATATTCTATTATTTTGGGTTGTAATGATGGTGGTGATTACTATATTTATTGCTCACTTTGGTCGTTTAAGTCACTATGTTACTTCAAATTTATGCTTTTGAAGGAAAAACATCTTAAGTATGGTGAATTGCTTTATAAATTAAAAAGGGATCACGGGTAAATTAAAGCTAGCTTGCCTGACATCGAAGTTGGGTGTCATCGCGACCTAAATTGGGATTTGGCTCATGACAACATGGTATCAGAGTTCTAGGTTCACGTAGGTCTCACAAGTCATGGGCAAACCTAATAGAGTCTTGCGGATCGATACAGAGACGTCTGTATTTATCTTTGGGAGGCCATAGGGTGTTTGGAAACCTCTCTTTATTCATGTTCTATCGTGCAGTTGATTGTTTGCTAAATCTTGTTCTTCCATTCTCTCACAGATGGTGAGGGCTCGCACGGGTAACGTTCCAAACGCAGAAGATATCGCTACCCCCGCCGTCCGAGGCCGGGGGAGGGCACCGGCCTGAGGTAGGAGATGAGGGCATCCCAGAGCTGTTCCAGTAGCACACCCAGCGGATTTGGCAGAGGATCCTATTATTGAGGAGCAGGGCGAGGTGCCCCTAGCAGATCCTGTCCCAGTAGACTTTATGACGGCGCCAGGCTTCCAAGAGGTCATGGGTCGTATGATGAGATTTATTGACACTATGACGCAGGCTGGTTTATTTCCCACGGATCCTGCCACATATCAGGCAGGAGAGGGAGCCCAAACCCCTACTGCCCAGGCCGCAGGCCATGCAACAGTAGTTTATCAGACCTCGGGTACACTGCCCGCGGGTGGAGCCCAACCAGTAGCAGCAACACCTGAGCTCAGACCAGCTGCGGACGGCTATCCACAGAAGTTACTGGATAGATAGACACGATTGCACCCTCCTATCTTAGGAGGTGAGAAGGGCGAGGATGCCCAGGACTTCATTGATAGGTGCAGGGACAGACTGCACAACATGAGGATATTGGAGTCCCATGGAGTGGACTTCACTACTTTTAAGCTTGAGGGCAGGGCCCACAGATGGTGGCAGTCCTATGTCCTGGGTAGACCAGCAGGTTTCCCTTCCATCACTTGGGAGCAATTCATTCAGTTGTTCCTGGACAGGTATATCCCACCCTCCGAGAGGGAAGAGCTGCGATATTAGTTTGAGCAGCTGGATCAGGGATAGATGTCAGTGACAGACTACGAGGCCAGGTTTTCTGAGTTGTCTCATCATGCCCTTATGATACTTTATACTGATGCTGAGAGAGTGTGGAGATTTGTAGCTCGGCTGCACTCAGGTATTAGGGCCAAAATGGCCCGAGAGGTGGAGATGGGAACTCCCTACCAGCTTGTGGTCGAGATAGCTCGCTGGATTGAGGGTTATCGTTCGAGGGGTAGAGAGCAGAGTCAGCAGGATAAGAAGATGTATCGTGATTTGAAGAAGCATTACCGGTGGAGGCGGATGAAGAAGGACATTGTGGAGTATGTGTCTAGGTGTCTTAATGTCCAGCAGGTTAAGTATGAGCACCAGAGGCTAGGAGGCCTACTTCAGCAGATGCCCATTCCCGAGTGGAAGTGGGAGCGCATCACTATGGACTTCGTGGTTGGGTTACCTCGGACTTTGCGAAAGGTTGACTCGGTTTGGTCCATTGTGGATAGGTTAACCAAATGCGCATTTCATTCCAGTGGCTACTACATATACTTCTAAGAGGTTGGCACAGATCTACATTCAGGAGATAGTCCGGTTGCACGGTGTGCCAGTGTCCATTGTATCAGATCGAGGTCTTTAGATCACCTCGCACTTCTGGAGAGCATTGCATAGTGAGATGGGTACCCAAATAGATCTAAACACAACATTTCACCCTCAGACTGATGGTCAGTCGGAGCGTACGGTTCAAATATTGGAGGACATGCTCAGGGCATGTGTGATTGACTTCGGAGGTCAGTGGGACTAGTTCTTGCCTTTGGCCGAGTTTGCTTACAATAATAGTTACCAGTCCAGCATCGAAATGGCTCCATTTGAGGCTTTGTATGTTCAGCGATGTCATTCTCCCGTCGGGTGGTTTGAGCCTGACGAGGCTAAGTTATATGGCACCGACCTAGTGAGGGATGCTTTGGATAAAGTGAAGTTGATTCAGGAGAGGCTTCGCATAGCACAGTCCAGACAGAATGGCTACGTGGATCAGAAGACGCACGATGTGTTATGGAGGGAGATAAGGTTCTATTTAAAGTCTCGCCGATGAAGGGTATTATGAGGTTCGGGAAAAAGGGAAAGTTGAGCCCGAGATTTATAGGTCCTTTCGAAGTATTGAGGCGAGTTGGAGGGGTTTCTTATGAGCTTGCTTTACCTCCCAGTTTGTCAGGAGTTCATCCGGTCTTTCATGTATCCATGCTCCAGAGGTACCACGCTGACTTCTCTCACGTGGTTGATTTAAGCACTATTCAGTTGGATGAGAGGTTGGGCTACGAGGAGGAGCCAGTTGCTATTATTGATAGACATGATCGCCAGTTGAGGTCCAAGAGAGTTTCTACCATAAAGTTCCAGTGGAGGGGCCAACCGGTCGAGGAGGCAACCTAGGAGTCCGAGGAGGACATGCAGAGCAGATATCCACATTTATTCAGCACTTCAGGTATGATTCTAGACCTGTTCAAGGACGAACGTTCGTTTAAGAGGTGGAGAATGTAACGACCCGACCGGTCATTTTGCGTATCAGGAACCTGTTCCCATAAATGAGACTTCCCGTAGAGGCTTATTATGATTTATGACTTGCGGGGACGGGTGGTTCGGGATTCAGAAGCGTTTAGAGTGGTATAGGAACATTTGGTTCCTTAAGGTTGGCCTTTAAGGCCAAGTTTGACTTCGGTCAATATTTTAAGTAAACAACCTCGGAATCGAGTTTCGAAGGTTCTAGTAGCTTTGTATGTTGATTTCGGACTTGGGTGTATGTTCGGAATGGGTTTTGGATGACCCGGGTGCGTTTCAGTGCCCAATATTAAAATTTGAGTTTCCTTAAGTTTGAAATTTGGTTTGGAACGTGTTTTGGTGTTATCGAGGTCTGAACGAAATTCCGAGATGGGGAATAGTTCCGTTATGTCATTTATGACTTGCTTGCAAAATTTGGTGTCATTCCGAGTAGTATAGGTCGGTTTGGCGCATGTTTAGCTAATACAAGAAACTTAAAGTTCCTAAGTTTGATTCTAGGGGTTTTGAGGTGTGATTTTGAGTTTTAGCGTTGTTTTGGGTATTCCGGAGGTTCGAGCGAGTCCGTATTATGATTTGGGACTTGTTGATATATTTGGACGGGGGCTCGGGTGGGCCTAGGTGCCTCTCTGGCACCAAATGAGGCCAAAAACCAGCTGAAGCAATTGCTGGTGCACCTGATCTGGTGTGACCACAGGTGCGGTTGCCCAGTCGCAGGTGCGACACCGCTCCTGCGGCCCAGCCTCGCAGGTGCGACCCCAGGTGGGCTGCCCATTTCTCGCAAGTGTAGGACTTCCCCACATGTGCAGACTCCTGCCTGTAGGTGCGAGCCCAGGACCTTGTCCCATTTTCCGCAGGTGGGAGCTATTGTTCGCAGGTGCGAGACCGCAGGTCCGGTCCTTGAGCCGCATGTGCGGAACTACTAAAGGCAGTGTGTTCTTTTAAACACGGGAAAGGTTCATTTTATCCATTTTTCTTCCACCATTGTCGACTTAGGAAGCTTGGGAAAGGGCCAATCCACCTAGCTACTGAAAGGTAAGTGATTTATACTCTAATATTAGTTTAATACATGAAATCCTAGGTAGATTAACATCCTAATTAGTGGAAAATCATGGGTTAGAGTAAAAACCTAGGTTTTATGAAAATTGGGAAAATTACCAAGAAATTTGCCATGGAATCATACAAAAAGTATATAATAATGATCCTTAGGTTACGGGTAAGTGTTTCCTTCAAAAATTTTCGGAATCCGAGCACGTGGGCCCGGGGGTGTATTTTGAGATATTTTAAAGTAGGCTAAATTTGTTAACTAAATAGGGAAATTCCATACTTTTGAGCATGAACTGATGTATTTATGTAACATTTGGCTAGTTTTGAGTCCTTGGGTGACATGTTTGGAGTTTCAGGCGCGTTCTTGACCTGGAGAGTAGGTTCGACACAAGGTGAGTCTCCTTTCTAACCTTGTAAGAGGTAATTGTCCCCATAGGTGATTATAAATAATTGCATGTCCTTATTCGGTGGGATACGCACGCCATAGTGACGAGAGTCCATGCGTAGCTACTACTATGTTATGTTGGGTAGTTCTAGGACTCACGAGCATGCTTATATGTGTCTTACATGTATTTTTAAACGCATTTTGAGTTTCTCATTATCCTTGAATTGGCATGAGAATATTAGAAAGTTTTGTTCCATATTATATTGCTTAAGTTCTTACTTTAAAGTATAATCTCTGTTAACTCCTTAATATTGATAATTTTATGTGTGTATGCGGCACCCGCGTCACATGTATGATTCATGAGAAGAATATCCCTATTATTATGTTAACCGCGTCACATGTTAGATTCGCGAGCGGGGTAATAGATGCATCTATGGTTCGATCCGTTCGATCCTCAGCAGTGCACATTTATTTTCGCGACGCTTTCGGCCATACGCTTTCGGCCTATTATGTGCTATATGATTTACTGGGAATTTGTTGTAATTGTATGAACTGTTTCATGTGAAAAAGGGAATTTAGTACATTATGTGCTAGTGAAATTTGACATGCAAAGGTAATTACAACTATACTTGGTATTTTATGTCTTTGTGATTTCTACGACTGTTATGCCTGCCGTGTTCCTATTAAATTTGTTATTTAAACATGTTGACCCTAGTAAGTATCACATCTACCTCTCGTCACTACTTCTTCGAGATTAGGCGGGATACTCACTGGGTACATATTTGTTTATGTCTTCATGCTACGCTTCTGTACTTAATTGTACAGGCTCTAAGGCAGGTGCATCTGGGTATTCATCCGGTGCTCGTCCCTGACGTACAGTGGGCGTGGACTTCTCGGTGAGCTGCTTTTCTTGATTCTTATCTCTGGAAGCACCTTGGAGTTTATCTTTTCTTTTATTATCTCTATATTATTTCTTCAGACAGTAGGGCAAACTTGTACTTTCTTTTGGATACTAATTTCTATTAGATGCCCGTAGACCTGTGACGCCTGTTCCTAGCATGCCCACGTAGTGGATATTCTATTCTTTTGGGTTGTAATGGTAGTGGTGATTACTATATTTATTTCTCACTTTGGTCTTTTAAGTCACTAAGTTACTTCAAACCTGGTCCTTGATGATTTGTGTCTTTAAAAATTGAAAGTGTTCTAACATTGTGTTGATGTTGAGCTGAGTTGAAACATGTCTAATACTTATGAAGCACAGAGTTTATCATCATAAAAAACGAGAATTTTTTGGCCTAAGTAAGTTTGTTTTGATGATTGACAAAGGAACTCAAGCATGAATCAGGTTCATACATAGTGTCCACAGACACGGGAAGATTCGAGCACAAGGCATGCACGTGAAGGAGATAAGCTTAAGTGATTATATATGATATCTCCTGAACGAAAAGATTGCACAACGGATAAGGAGAAGGACTCCTTACTCGAAGAGAACTCTATCCTAGATAAGGGATGAGTTAGAAGTTGAAGATAACCAGAACTCTTCCACCATGGAAGAGTATAACATTAGAACTCCATTTGTTTCCTATATTTCTACTAACTCTATATAGTGTCACACCTCTTTTTTTCCCGATAGGGGCCATAAGGGATTTTTTCCAATTTAAGTGACATTATTCAATTTTTGGATTATTTTTTATTTTTCAGAGTCGCCACCCGAATTTTTTACGATTTTTCGGGACACCATTTATTTATTTTAAAATCCCAAATCGAGGAAATTTTGACTCTATTTAAAAAGTCTGCGAATCAGAAATCCGGGTAAGGAATTTTGTTAACCCGGGAGAAGGTGTTAGGCACTCCCGGATTCCGTGGTTCTAGCAAGGTCGCTTAACTATTAATAATTGGCCTAATTATCTAATTATTTACATATTTTAGACCTATTGTGAATTTTAGCCTTTTTACTTTTTAGCCGCTTTAATATTTATGGATTATTCTGAAACAAGCCACGATGGTGTGCACTTGTCTATATTGGACACATTGCAAACATGCCACATGAAATCCACCCGCAATTTACGACGTGTTGATTTTAATTATGGTTTGAAGTTGTGGTCGGGTAGCATAAAATTCAAACCCGAATGTACATTACGTAATCATGACTATGGTAACGATGATTTAATTGGATATTTGCAGCAAATTATTATTTTTTCATAAGTTCTTTGTTTTTCCTAAGTGATTTGTGATACTAGTTGATGCGTGGTTAGAATTCATAGTTTAACATGTTATATGCCTTACATTTTATGTGGGTTAATGATAAAAATACACTTTTTATGTGCATAATGGAGTCTATTTCATGTGTAGGTGCATTGTAGATGGAAACTGAGCTATATGGATGCATGAATGTCGAAAATACGCTCAAGAGGCGAAGAGGAATGACCCGGGCTATAGCCGGGCGTTTTGGCCTTAAAGCCAAGCAAACCCGGGCATTAGTGGGGCGTTTGGCCCCTAAAGCCAGGGTCAGCCTGGCGTTAGACCCCTAAAGCCAGGTCTGCCCTGGCTTTAAGAGGGGCGTTTGAGCCCAAATGCCTGGGTCCCGAAGTTCGGTCAATTCCGAGTTTTAAAGAGTTTTAAGTGTTTCCTGGTTGGAATAGAAGTCTCCTACAT
>MDKI01005594.1:0-48643 GCA_005239505.1 Nicotiana paniculata | reverse complement strand
GGTTTGGGCCTGGGTTATTTGAGTGTGTAAGGATTGGGTTTGGGCCTGGGTAGTTTCAAGCCCTGTTCCGAAATTTGCTCTTTAAGCTAATTAAGCTAATTAAATTCAAATCTAATTTAATCCAAAAAATGTAGCAATTAATTTTAAACCTTATTTTTCATCTATTTACATATTAATTAAGAATAAAACAATCAATTTTATATTCCTAATTAAATCTATGATTTATCGAATAAAAAATGATTAATTTCTTAGTAATTAGTTATTAAAAACTACATTACGTTAAATAATCGTCATTCGTGTATTATTTAATTAATTATAAATAATAATTTCATAATTCCTTGATAATAGTGAAGCGTTTTGAAAAGTTTGACCGAACCATGCTTCAAGGTTGCCTACATATCCTTGGCTATAAAGGAATCAGGTCAGTGTATTTCTGGAAGTTTTGGTAGCTGGGACTACCGAGTAACTGTGGTTTTACTGCGGTTGCTGCTGTTACTGCTGCTGATCTCCTTATTACACCCAAGTGCAAAACGGAGGACTAACTAAAACCTATCAGCTGCTAAATATACAAGATTCCTGTCTAGGATTTGGTCTTAAGTCTTGATCTTTGGTTGACTCCGACCTGGATCCTGGTGCTTGTTAATCGCAGATGCTGGTTTTTTCTTATTGTTCCTTGGATCAAAGCGGTATACTGGACGGATGGCTTTAATCTCGTCCTGAATAGTCCACATCTTCCCCGTTTGTGCGCTTTTGGATTCAATCTTCTCTTCTTTCTTTTGTTTTGTTATTTTGGATCGAAACTTCTTCTTTTGGTCGTCTCGAGTTCCAATGTTCCAGAAACGTACTCTGCAAAATATCAAGACAAGCGAACAAAATTTTCTGCCCCAGTTTTCACTAGGAAAATTTCGTGAGTTATTGTAATAAAATCTATGCTATTTTATTATTGAAAGTAATAAAAGGCCGGGACCTGTGTACCCGGAGTGAATGCCGACTAGGGGGGTGGATACCCTATGCCTAAAAGGTGAAATCAACTAGGGATTGGAGACCCTATGTTGGAAAAGATCGACAGGCTATGCTGTCGTCAAGAAAAGATCACCATGTTATGCTGGTGCCCGGGTAAGGATCAAAAGGTTATGTTGTTGTCATAAAGGAAATCACTAGGTTACGCCAATGTCCGGAGAGGATCAACAGGTTATGCTGTAGTCAGAAATAGATATTACTGGGTTATGCCAGTGTTTGGAGATGATCAACAGGTTATGTTGTTGTTAGAAATAGATATTAATGGGTTATGCCAGTGCCTGGAGATGATCAACAGGTTATGTTGTTGTCAGAAAGATCACCAGGTTATGCCGGTGTCTGGAAAGGTCAACAGGTTATGCTGTAGCCTGGGGAAAAGGGAGTGATCAACAGGTTATGATGTTGTCAAAAAGATCACCAGGTTATGCCGGTGTTTGGAAAGGTCAACAGGTTATGCTATTTCCTGGGGAAAAGGGAGTGATCAACAGGTTATGCTGTTGTCAAAAAGATCACCAGGTTATGCCGGTGTCTGGAAAGGTCAACAGGTTATGCTATTTCCTGGGGAAAAGGGAGTGATCAACAGGTTATGCTGTTGTCAGAAAGATCACCAGGTTATGCCGGTGTCTGAAAAGGTCAACATGTTATGCTGTTGCCTGGGGAAGAGGGAGTGATCAACAGGTTATGCTGTTGTCAGAAAGATCACCAGGTTATGCCGGTGTCTGGAAAGGTCAACAGGGTATGCTGTTGCCTAGGGAAAAGGGAGTGATCAACAGGTTATGCTGTTGTCAGAAAGATCACCAGGTTATGTCGGTGTCTGGAAAGGTCAACATGTTATGTTGTTTCCTGGGGAAAAAGGGAGTGATCAATAGGTTATGCTGTTGTCAGAAATATCACCAGGTTATGCCGGTGTCTAGAAAGGTCAACATGTTATGCTGTTGCCTGGGGAAAATGGATCACTGGGGTTATGCCATTGTCTGGACAGGTCAACAGGTTATGCTGTTGCCCCGGAAAAGAGTTCACTGGGGTTATGCCAGTGTCTGTTTGGGTACGGGACCCTACGTTGGCATCAACTGAGGACTGGGATATCCTTGGTTGGAAAATGTTTGGCTAGGGGTTGAGGGTCCTATGCTACTTTAGGGTTGCACGATATTCAACTTCATTTCTTCTCTTTTTTTATATATATGCGGGAAAAGATTTTGGAGGAAACTTCCCTTTCTTTGGAGTCAATGTTGCAGAGCTCTTTCTAGCTCTTGCGCAATTCCTTCTGATTGCCCCTGCTTTTACGTGGTTGCTTTTGCACCTGTTTCATATTTTCAAACAAAGAACAATTTGTTAGTTTGAAACGGTGGTTGGTTTTGCGGCCTTGATTTTCAACTGCTTGATCTCGGTTCTTTTGATGAAGGTTTCAACCACTTGCTTGCTTGTTTTCTTGCTTGGGATTGGGTTTCATCTCTAATCCCGAGGACCTTGGCTTCCTATATTATACCATGGCGATTGGTCACGGGGGACCCAACATTTTATTTTTTGCCTTTGTAGGTTTTCACTTGCTTTTCTTTTGGATTTCCAGAGTATCAGGGGGGAGTTTTGGCCCCTCAAATTCTGCTGCAACGGTTAGTCGCGTGGGACTTAACCTTTCCAACTTTATTTCGCTTTTATTGGATTTTCATTCCTGACTTTTCTTCCAACTGTAACTTTGGGTCATTTGGAACATTTCGTCTTTTCAAACCCTGCCAAGATGGTTAACCATGCGGTGCTCAACCTTTCAACTTCATTTGCCTTTATAGGCACTTCAATTTGACTTTCTCCTTTCAAGGTTTTGAGTTTGGTCTTTGGCCATTGTGGCCAGTCGGGATCGACTCGATGTCCCCGACGAGGTTGGGTGCCTTTTGCATATTGACCCACGTCAAATGAGAGCCCTGTAAATCAGTCTTGCCATATTTGGACTAGATGCCTGATCTGTGTAAACCGTCCGACTTTCAGAAATTCATCACAACTTATTACCTCGAGATTGAGAAACCTTGCCCCGGATTGTGTCCGTGTCAGTGACCTATTATCCTTTTCGATCAGTGGCGCCCTTTGCGGGTTTTCACCAACTAACCTCTCTCATTTCTCTTCTTACCGTCGCCTTGTAGTGCTCTTTGGGAGTTTTCACTAACAAGACTCTCATTTTCAATTTCTCCACTCACCGTTGCCTTACAGTGCCGTGTGGGTTTTCACCGATAAGACTCTCTCATTTAATTTCACTCACTGCTTGTATCTGCTCCGAACAAATGTATCTTCCAATTTTTGGACATCTTTTCCGATTGATCGGAAGGACTTGAACATGGTGTTTGGTGAAAAGAATTGTATTGAATTACAACTTTGGAACCTTTTTTGCGCAAACGTCGCTGAACATAACATTTTCCCCAGCTTAAACTCTTGGGGAAATGTGAAATTTTTATTTTGGTGTGAATGAACCCCCAGGGGGAGGCTGCCTACGTATCCTTTCGGAATCAAGTCGAACGTAGTTCAGGAAACTTTTGTTGTTGTTTTCTTTTCTGATTTATTTTTTTTTATAAGAACTTCGGGTTCCAACGAGGGTAATCAAAGAAGAGTAACCGGCTCAAAGGGTTTGCAAAAAGGGTTAATGTTGTTTGGGTAGAGAGAATGAAAGCCTTCGTCATTCCAACCGAAGAACACTTGCAAATATATAGAGGATCAAACATAGTACCTTTTGACGGCATCTGCATTGACAGCCATTTTGGGGTCATTTCCTTTGATGTCTCCTAGGTATAATGCTCCTTTTGGTAGCAATTTCCTTATGATGTATGGACCTTTCCAGTTTGGGGCGAATTTTCCTTTCGCTTCTTCGTGGTGTGGGAGGATACGTCTTAAAACGAGTTGCCCTACCTCGAAGTTCCTAGGTCGCACTTTCTTGTTGTAAGCACGGGCCATTCTTTGCTGGTATAATTGTTCGTGGCATACTACGGCCATTATTTTCTCATCAATCAGAGTTAATTGCTCCAGTCGGGTCTTGACCCACTCATTGTCCTCAATTTCTGCTTCGACAATAATCCGAAGGGAAGGAATTTCGACTTCTGCGGGTATTACGGCTTCAGTGCCATAAACCAATAGGTAAGGGGTAGCTCCCACCGATGTACGCACGGTCGTGCGGTATCCCAACAATGCAAAAGGCAACTTTTCATGCCATTGTCTAGATTTTTGAATCATTTTCCTGAGAATTTTCTTGATGTTTTTGTTTGCTGCTTCAACGGCGCCATTTGCTTTGGGCCGATAAGGGGTTGAGTTGCGGTGTGCTATCTGGAACTGTTCACAAACCTCTCTCATCAAGTTACTGTTTAGATTTGCGGCGTTGTCGGTAATGATAGTTTTTAGGATACCAAAACGACATGTGATATTAGTGTGCACAAAATCCACCACCACTTTCTTAGTGATAGCTTTGAACGTGACGGCCTCGACCCATTTCATGAAATAGTCGATAGCAATCAAAATGAATATGTGCCCGTTTGAGGCCCTTGGCTCGATTGGCCCAATGACATCCATTCCCCAAGCAACAAATGGCCAGGGTGCCGACATAGGATGTAGTTCTGAGGGTGGTGCATGGATCAGGTCGCCATGTATTTGACACTTATGGCACTTTCGGACGAAACCGAAACAATATTTCTCCATGGTCATCCAATAATATCCAGCCCGCAAGATTTTCTTTGCAAGGACGTACCCATTCATGTGGGGACCGCATACTCCTGAATGGACCTCGCCCATGATCTTTTCAGCTTCTTTGGCGTCTACACATCTTAACAGATTTAGATCGGGTGTCCTTTTGTACATTACTTCCCCACTTAGGAAGAAACTGCTGGCAAGCCTTCGGATGGTTCTCTTTTGGTCTCCGTTGGCCTGCTCGGGATATTCTTTCGTTTTCAAAAATCTTTTAATATCATGATACCATGGTTGGACGTCGGACTCTACTTCGACCGTGTTGCAATAACCATGCCTTTCCTTGATTTAGATCTCTAATGGGTCGTTGCGAACATTATTTGGATAGGGCAGCATTGCAGCTAGGGTGGCCAGGGCATCAGCTAATTCATTGTGGCACCGAGGAATATATTTGAACTCGATGGTTTTGAATCGCTTACTAAGATTCTCCACATGCTGTCTGTAGGGAAGGAGTTTAACATCTCGAGTTTCCCACTCTCCCTGAGCCTGCTTAATGATCAAATCGGAGTCCCCTATGATTAACATCTCTTCTACATCCATGTCAACAACCATGTTCATGCCCATTATACAAGATTCATATTCAGTAGTATTGTTTGTGCAGAAGAAACAGAGGCGGGCCGTGGCTGGGTAGTGTTATCCCGCGGGTGAAATCAAGATTGTCCCTATCCCGATACCTTTCGCATTGGCTGCCCCGTCGAAGAACATTTTCCAGGTGTCAGCGCCTTCTGAGATTACTTCGATGGAATTGATTTCTTCATCCTAAAAATAAGTGCTCAAAGGTTGGTATTCATCATCGACCGGATTTTCAGCTAGATGATCGGCCAATGCTTGAGCTTTCATAGTCATGCGAGTGACATAGACAATATCGAATTCTATGAGCAATATTTGCCATTTGGCTAATCTCCCGGTGCGAATTGGCTTTTGGAATATGTACTTCAAAGGATCCATCCTCGTGATGAGGTAGGTGGTATAAGCCAGCAGATAATGTCTGAGCTTCTGAGCCACCCTAGTTAGAGCACAACAAGTCCTTTCTAACTGAGAATACTTGGCCTCATAGTTTGTGAACTTCTTACATAAGTAATAAATGGCTTGCTCTTTCTTCCCGGTTGCATCATGTTGCCCAAGAACATCCCAAAGGAATTTTCTAGCACCGTCAGGTATAGGAACAAAGGCCTCCCTTGTTCTGGTGGGACTAACACTGGAAGATTTGACAGATATTCTTTGATCTTGTCAAAATCGCCATAGCACTCGTCTGTCCATTCGATGGCCGCATCTTTTTTCAATAGCTTGAATATAGGCTCGCATGTGGAGGTCAACTGAGCGATGAACCTGCTGATGTAATTCAACCTACCCAACAGACTCATGACTTCTTTCTTGGTTCTTGGGGGTGGGAGATCCCGGATAGATTTTATCTTTGTTGGGTCTAGCTCGATGCCACGTCGACTGACTATAAATCCCAGTAATTTTCCGGATGGAACTCCGAAAGCACATTTGGCTTAACTTCAAATTATATATGCGCAGGCGTTCGAAGGATTTCCTCAAATGCTGCACATGGTCATTTTGGGTTCTGGACTTAATGATCACATCATCCATGGACGCCTCAATCTCCTGATGCATCATGTCGTGAAATATGGAGGTCACGGCCCTCATATAAGTAGCCCCAGCATTCTTTAAACCAAATGGCATGACCCGGTAACAGTATGTTCCCCAGGGTGTAGTGAAGGTTGTCTTTTCTACATCTTTTTCATCTATCAACACCTGGTGATATCCGGCATAGCAATCGAAAAAAATCTGTACCTCATGTTTGGCACAATTGTCCACTAAGATGTGTATGTTTGGCAGCGGAAAATTATCTTTGGGACTGGCTTTATTCAGATCTCGGTAGTCGACACATACTCAGAACTTTCCGTCCTTTTGAGGAACCGGAACCATATTGGCTAGCCAGGTGATGTATTGGACCAATGGGATTACTTCAGCCTTTAGTTGTTTAGCGACCTCTTCTTTGATCTTGTCACTTATGTCTGTTTTAAATTTCCTCTGCTTTTTTGGACCGGTGGATGACGGGGTAGGTTGTCAATTTGTGTACCACCAAGTCCATACTTAGTCCGGGCATGTCGTCGTAGGACCAAGAAAATACGTCTTTGAATTCTAATAGGAGTTGAATCAAGGCGTCTCTAGTCTTTTCATCCGCGTGGACGCTTATCATGGTTTCTCGAAACCCTTCTTCACTGCCCAAGTTAATGGGTTCCGTTTCGTTTAAGTTTGGCTTAGGCTTATTCTGGAACTGTTTCAATTCTCGATTTATTTCCCTAAAAGCCTCTTCTTTGTCATATTCCAGCTCTTGATTCATTATTTCGAGGTTAGACGACGTATTAGGATCAGAGCACGAAGTCCGCAAGCATGTCATGTTTTTTAAAGCCGCATTATTAGGACTGAAAAAATAAGAAAAGTAAAAAATCAGAAAGAATAGTAGACGATGAAATTTTGATTTCATTTCATTGAATTTGAACATAGGAGGGTTTACATCGAAATTTAAAGGCAAGAATTTAAAACTTGAGTTACACCTTGAAATAACTCATAGTGCGGAAAGGATGGCAAAAGTTGAACTACCGAGACTCCCGCCGGACGGGGAATGGAGTAGCCTCCAAGTTTTGCAACTTTGCATCAGGTCCCATATACTGTACTTCGGCAGTGCTGGAGCCCTCTCCTGGTTGGACCATATGGGCCTCATACAACATTTTCCTCATTGCTCTGTATATTTCTTCTATTTCTTCGGCCGTAAAAACCTCTTCTTCTTCTTCCACGTATTTTGGCTTGACAAATGATGCGGTGATGTGTGGGATTGGCTGAGGCAATAACCAACCATTTTTCTTGCGTTGGTCAGCCCATTGTTCATCATCTGGGGTAGCTTGAAAACCTATGCCGAAAAACTTTATATTGGCAGGCAAAGTGACGGGTTCTTTAATGCCTTGCAAGGACACCCCGAGCCCTTTTCCAGGTGTGTACCCATGTTTGATCATGTCGTTGGTGACCATAATTGACGCGTTTGATAGGAAGGGTTGAGGGCATGGGGTTCCTTCCTCATGCTGGTCCGCAATCACAATCTCGAAAGCCTAGTAGACTATGTGCTCGCTGCCCTCTCTTGCTTCCAGGCATGGGGCTAATGGGTCCTTGTAAATAGAATGCTCGTCTTCCCCATGGACAACGATTTCCTGGTCCTCATATCCGAACTTAACCATCTGGTGGCGAGTAGATGGAACTGCCCCCGCCGCAAGGATCCAAGGCCTTCCCAAGAGATAATTGTAGGAAGTATCCATATCCATGACATGGAATGTTACTTCGAAGTGTACAGGGCCGATTGTCAAGACCAAATCAATCTTCCCGATCGTTTCTCTTTTGATACCATCGAATGCACGGACGCACACATTATTGGGCCTGATTCTTTCAGTCCCAATCTCCATTCTTTGTAAGGTCGATAGAGGGAATATATCAACCCCAGATCTATCGTCCATCATAACTCTCTTCACGTAGTAACCTTCACATTTAACAGTTAGGTGGAGAGCTTTGTTGTGGGTGGCCCCTTCCGGGGGAAAATCATTCTTGCTGAACGAAATCCGGTTGACCTCAAAAAATCGTTCTGCCATACTCTCCATTTGCTCGACCGTGGTGTTGGCTGGAACGTATACTTCGTTGAGGGTTTTGATCAGGATCTTATGATGCTCGCTTGAATTTACCAGCAAAGATAGAAGCGAGACATGGGAGGGGGATTTCCTGAGCTCCTCGATTATGGCGTATTCAAAGGTTTTCATATTCTTGAAGAATTCTTCTGCCTCCCCGGCACTGATCGGCCTTTTGGGCGGAAAGCGTTTCAACTTGCTTTTATTTAGCTCTTCCGGGTCGAGGTATTTCTCTGAAGAGTTTATATTGTCTGTTTCCCCGGTAATCTCTTTCCCTTTGTATGTCACCAACGTCCGGCTGTAATTCCGTGGGACGGCAGTAGTATTCTTTATGGGAGCTTGCAACGCGCGGCTAATAACCACTGGCTCATTCAGCCTGGGTGAAATTATTTGCCCCCGCGCCGCATACGTCTCCTTCGGGACATATATTTTTGAGCTATTCATTATTGCCCTGTTGAATTGTAACCTTCTGGGAGGGCTCAACACACTTTGTTCTTTCCTGTGTGCCTTGGGGATGTAAAGGACAACATCATTAGAGGGTCCCTTATTCGTCCCAGTATCAGTCTGTTCCGTGACCTGGGGGACGGGGTTACTTTTTCTCATCTCCTTGGCTGGATTGGGTGCCCTCTTGGGTTTTCTTTATACATCTGCGATGGCGATGATGGACTTTAGAGCTGGATCAAAATCCCGGTCCTCGCAAATAATGCCGATGACGGGCCCATGATTGTGAGCGGGCAGTGGATTATTTTTCACATTGGGAGCTTCTTTGTCCCTTAAAACCACTTTCTTTTGTTCTATAAAGCTTTCCACGGCCCTTTTGAGGGTCCAACAGTCCTCCGTGTCGTGCCCTTCTGCTCCGAAATGGTAAGCACAACTGGTACCCCTTCTATATGATGGTGATTGGGGATTCTGCCCGTTTGGAGTTACGGGTTGCAGGAGCCCCATCTGGACCAACTTTGGGAAGAGGCTGGAATATGGCTCTCCGATGGGAGTGAAATTAAGTCTCCTTGGTGGCTCTCTGGGGTAGGCATTGTACGGGTAGCTGTTTTGAGGCGGACGTTGATTATATGGAGCTGGGGGACGATGGTTATTTTTTGGAGGTGGAGTTCTATTCTGATTGTATTATTGTGGCAGCCTGGGATGTGGCTGAGCGTTCATTACCGCATAAGGAAAAGGGGGCAATGCATAAGCTATATCTTGGTGAGGATAGTAATGTTGGGAAGCTTTAGGAAATGGACGTGGGTATTGTCGAGGTTTCCTGACATCGGAAACCATCATGGCCCCTTCTTCTTTCTTTTTCCTGTTGGCCGCAACCCCGAATCCGTTTTGGATGGCCTGAGAGGTCGCTCTTATGGCAGATTGGCTCAGGATACGACTAGTTTTTTGCCCGTTTTCCACCATTTCTCCTATTTTAATTGCTTTCGCGAATGGTTTGCCCATAGCGGACATCATATTTTGGAAGTAATCAGCTTCCTGTGCTTGTAGAAAAATGCTAACCATTTCAACCTCATCCATCAGAGGTTTGACCCTAGAGGCTTGCTCACGCCATTTGATGGCGTACTCCCTGAAACTCTCTAAGGGTTTCTTTTTGAGATTGGACAGTGAGTTCCTATTGGGAGCGATGTCCACATTGTATTGGAATTGCCGGACAAAGTCCCGTGCCAAGTCATCCCATATGTGCCAACGGGATATATCCTGGTCCATGTACCATTCTGATGCAATTCCCGTCAAACTTTCTCCAAAATATGCCATGAGAAGTTCCTCCTTCCCACCTGCTCCCCTGAGCTGGTTGCAGTACCTTTTCAGATGGGCTATGGGATCTCCATGTCCGTCATATTTTTCGAACTTGGGGGTTTTGAATCCGAGAGGCAGATGGACGTGCGGGAACATGCACAAATCTGCGTAGGAGATACTTTTCTGCCCGCTCAGCCCCTGTATATTTTTGAGGCTCTGTTCAATACTCTTCATTTTCTGAGTTATTTCTTCGTTCTTGAAGCTTTTCTTATCCTGTCCCAAAGTGAACTCGGGCTGAGTTTGTTGGGGATATGCGTTGGGAGTAGCATGAGCGGTATCCTGATGGACAGATGGTGTTTTGAATGTGAATGCTGGCGGCTCGAAACTTGGCCCGGAGATAATTGGTGGGGTCGTGGCGGAGATTGGTGATGCGGTGAAAATGTTGGAAGACACACTAGAAAATAAGGCCTGGGGAAAAACCTCCGAAGGCCTTCCGGAAAAGTTAGCCGATATAGTTGGATATCCAAAGGGCGTAGCTGGGTAGCTTATGGGGATGTTGGACGTCCCTCCTGCCCTGGGATTATTTCTGTGAAACCCGGGATGGTACTGGGTGGTTCCCTACCATTGGACCATGCGTCCCACATTTCCAGCATGCGGCAACGCAGAGTCCTGTTCTCTTCAACTGTTGCGGACTCAGATGTTGGGATGACTGGATTTAGGTCTTCCACGGAGGAGTTGGCGATTGGAAGGTGACTTTCAGATTTCATTTCTATGCTCCCCTTTGATCTAGTGAAGTAAGGATGGGAAGACAGGTTACCGCAAAACCAACCACCTTAAAATACCTTTTAGATTGAACCAACAAAACGTTAATTTAAAACATTTATCACATAGGCAAATACGTACGGGGTATGTAATGCACATGATGCCTTTCTATATATTTTTTCCACAGTTGTGTATTTCATCCCGGCTTTATCTCTTGGTTTGTTTTCCTTTTTATTGTTTTTCCCTTTCCTTTGTTATTGATCTTGCTTTTTATTCCTCGCTCGGTTTCCTTTCTTATGGTTATGATCGAATCCTATGTGGATTGCCTACGTATCACGATGCCGCGTGAATCAGATCATCACGTAGTTCATGCTAGCAAACCCAAAGAGATGCATATATTATTTTCTAAAGGCTTCATTCTAAAAATTTCCATTCATTAAATAAACACTTTTGACTACAGAAAATTGGCAGCCCATTTTTTGGAATTACAGAGTTTGCAAAAAAGACTTGACACATATTTTCTAAATATAAAAACTAACTGTGGACTCAACTACGACTAGAAAAGTGAAGTACAGACTCGAAAACATCAAGAATAACTGCTGAGAAGAAAGTGGGGCATCATTCGGCCTTGCCACGGGCCTGCGTGCTATGTCTTGTCGGAGGCAGTAAAGTTCGTCCATTATCTTGTGGACGAAGATCATAACTGCTGAGAAGAAAGTGGTCTGAGTCATATCTTCGCATTCCTGACATCTGGTGACGATGTAGTCAGCTATCTCTTGGACCCTTCGCCTGATAATACCCTTCACTTGAAGCAAGCGCTCGATTTGTTGGAATCTCGCCTCTAAAGTTTGGGCATCCTTGTGACTCTGTTCTTGCCATTGTTGCAACTCTTTTTCTAACTGATCCATCATGGCATAGCACTGTTCCCCCTCTGTTTTAAAGATTTTTTCCTGTTTGGCCATCTCGTTCTCGAAGGCGGCCAATTTTTCCTTCAAGCCCACGACTTCCTGGTCATATTTCCTTTTTAGTCTCTGGACAAATTCTGTTCTTTCTTCTGCACTTCTCGTCAATCTTGCCCGAACTTCAGCCAGTTCTTCTTCAGCTTTGTCTAACTCATTCCCATAGCTACATACTTTATGCCTTAGGCTGTTGATAAGCCTTTCATCGGCTCTGCTTCTCTCTGGGTTCTCAGCAGCTATTTTTAGTTCCTGTATCTGGGCCCGGAGGACTTCATTTTCTTGGGCTAATCTATTTTTCTCCCCTTCGATCGAGGCAGTATGTAGAATGTTTTCGAACTTGATTTCCCTTACCTGGGCCTCCAATTTTCTTATGGTGGCTCGGTAGCTGTTCTCTTTTTCTAACCAAGCCCAATGCTCTTGAGTTTGCTCGGCGAATTGTTGTACATGGGGTCTCTTTGCGGGTCGTTCTTACTCTTGATGCTCCCTGCCTCTTATGCGGTACCAAGAGGTGTAGGCGGGCTCCACTTTTCCTTTGGATAAGTCTCTCACTCGAGTTTGAGGTTCTAAAAACCTGCACTCGTTCCAAATTTGACGGACCCTGCCTTCAGGAAATGCAGCTCTTGGGCATAACTCGATGGCTTGTTGGCTTAAATCTTCGTCATGAGGAACACCCTGTTGTCTCCCCAGCTGGCGTAAGGCCCGGTGGGGGGCATATAGCTGAATGTTTCGCAGGCCCATTAACAGGAGATAGCAAACCTCATCAGACATATTGATAACCTCGCTGAGAGGGAGCCACCCGAACGTCCACTCGATTTGGTTGGCAGTCAGTGAGCTCAAGTATGAGTGCCAGGCTTCCGTGCCTTCAGGGAATTGGTGGCCTTTTACCCGAGTACTATGTTCCTCGATGCAGTTCAAACCGGTTAAACCGTAGTTCATGTAGCTCGGGCGGTGACAGAGGTGCTCGATCAGCCAGATTTGTAGGAGCAGGTTGCACCCCTCAAAGAATTTTCCCCCAGATTGGCAAATTGTCAAAGCACGGTAAATCTCGGCCAAGACCATCGGTATAAGTGTGCCATTGGACTTTTTCATCATGAAGTCTGCTATTCCCACAAGACCAATGTCTATGCATCCGTCACTTTTTGGGCATATCAAGGTGCCCAAGAATGCTACCACAAAAGCTAGTCCCCGGCGAGCTTCCCATTTAGCTTGATCTTTGTGAGTTTGACCAGTGTTCTTAGCCTCATAACCTTGGGGATCTCCATAACGTCTGTAAAGAAAATAGAAAATGCAAAAACCTTCGGACAAGTGTGGGTCTTGGACGTCCCGGCTAATGTTTAGCAGATCAAAAAACTTGTGGGGAGTCACCGCCCTGGGTTCCGACTTCTGAGATTGTCATTGAGACCAGCATACCCCGCTATTTCCTCTAGCGTGGGCGTCAATCCAAAGTCCGAAAAGTGGAATACATTGTGGGCGGGATCCCAGAATGGTACTAGAGCCTCGACGATGTCCAACCTCGGCTTGATCTTTAAAAGGCCAGTAAGTCCCTCTAAATTTTTCACAACAGACTTTCTACTGGTTTCCCCCAAGTTGCACCACCACATATGGAGTCCTAGAGGGATTTCCTCGACTGCTTTGAAGGGGATGTTTTCAACTGTATTCATCCTGCACATTCGTTTTTTTGATTAAGACCACAAATTTTTTTTTTTTTTTTTTTTAAAAGTGTCATTTTGGCAAAGGGTTTTGTAATAGAGAAAAATGGACAACCTTTGCGAATACGACCCTTTAAGGGTGTGTTCGCGAATTGGGTCAAAATTTAAAGACAAAACACAGGCGGCCACTTTGCAAAACGGCCCTCCGGTTCCCTATTTGGGCGATCAGGCTATAATGGCGTCACCTAATTTTATTTTGGGCTATATCCTTTTGATTTTGAAAAAATGGAGTTGGACCCGACGAGGGTTGCCTACATATCCCACACCCGTGAGAATCAAACAAAGCGTAGTTGAGGAAAATCCTTACTGATTAAAAATGTACACCCACTCATTTTTTTTATATATTTTTTTCAGAAATTTTGGCGGAGTTTTGGGGTAAATACGAGGATTTCAAAACAAGATGAATTCTCTATTCTACCTCACTCTTGGTTTTTCTGTTCATTTTTTTGGTTTAGCCAGTCAATACACAAACTGAGACAAATAATGCATACGTTGCAAGTAAGATGCATCAGGGTAGTCTTTCATTTCGAGTACACCTGTCCTAGACGGACCCAACCCCTGTGTTGAGTCCCCCAAGTCAAATGCTCATGGTGCAAATAACAGTTCCTACTAGGGATCCGGCATGAGGTTTTGTTATTCTAGGTTTAAACTTGGGGTTTTGTTCTAGACCAGGCTTACCCGAGCGGACAGCTCGAGCCGAGGTCGGGGCAGCGTACCGGGAATACAGAAGCTTCACCGGCTTTGCAACTTATCCGTACCTCGTTCTAAAATTTGGATATGACTCTAACAGAAAAGAAGTCACACGAAGTGCACACTTCCCAGATGATTTGGAAGACTTAGAGAGAAGAGGGGTTTCGACATAGTTTATATCCAATTCAGATAATATTAAAGCGGTAAAAGACGACATTTAGCACATTAGGTTCAAACATGTAAAATCAGATAATAAAGCCAAATATAACAGTTATTTTAAGCTCGAATTCTTGAACCCTGAACCAGAGATTCTGGGTTCGATCCCCAACAGAGTCGCCAGAGCTCTCACACCTCCTTTTCCCACTACCCCCGGGGTTAATGAAGGGGTAATAAGGGAGTTTTTCCACTTTAAGTGACATTATTCAAATTTGGGATTTATTTAGTTTTCAGAGTCGCCACCCGGATTTTTGACGATGCTCCGGGACACCGTTTTATTTTAAAAATCCCAAACCGAGGAAATTTTGACTCTGTTTTAATTTGTCTGCGACCAGAAATCCGAGTAAGGAATTCTGTTAACCCAGGAGAAGGTGTTAGGCATTCCCGAGTTCCGTGGTTCTAGAACGGTCGCTTACTATTAATATTTGGCCTATGTTATTTGATTGTTTTACGTGTTTTAGCCTATTGTGCATTTAGCCCTTTTTACTTTTTGAAACGCTTTTAATATTTATGGATTTATCTTGAAATAAGTCACGATGTCGTGCACTATTTTTTGGGACATATTATAACTACGCCACATGAAATGCACCCGCAATTACAACATGTAATTTTTATTATAATTTGAAGTTGAAGACGGGGACATGAGTTGTCGCACCCGCGTGTAGATTTACGTAGTCAAGACTATGGTCGTGACGGTTTTATAATGCTCATTTGCGGCGATGTTTGAGTTTTCTATTTTTTGAAAGAGAGTTTTAGTTTTAAGATCGATTAGGACGTTTATGGATTTATCTTGGACAAGTTACGATGGCGTGCACTTGTTGTTTTGTTTTTTAGCACATGGAAAAGCGTCACATAAAATGCACCCATGATTGCTATGTGCATTTTTAGTTATTTAGAATTGAGGGTCAGGGACATGAGTCGCCACTCCCGAGTGTAGTTTACTGTAACTTGGAATAGTATTCGGTTCTTTATCAAATTTCAATCTAAAGGGCCTGATTTTATCTAGGGGGTTGTCTAAAGAAAGAGAAGAATTCATTAGCCTAAAAGGAAACAAATTTCGGGCTATGGCCATATTTTGACCCAATTAATCACTTTAGGCCATCCTAGCTTGGCTATTTCTGCAAGAAAACTAACAATTAGGAAATTCAAGTCTTAAATCAAATCTTAAAGATCTTCTCTTCCTAGTTTGGTAAATGATAAAAATGTGTTAATCAATAAGGCGTTCGTGCAGATATATATATATACCTATAAGAATTATAGACACATAAATGCATTATCTAATGGTCTCGCTTCAAATTGGTAAGTTAAAATTACTTTTGTTTTTTCTGGAGCTTTGTAATTTCTGGCGAAGATACACAACACAGGCAGTTTTACCAATTCTAAATTAACAATTCTTGTTAACCTTTAGATAGCCTAATCACATGCTTCAAGTTTCAAAGTGTTCATACATCGATTTTTGAGAGTTTAACAGGATACGTCATGAACCAGAAATAATCCACTAAATCCACTTATGTTGAAACAACTGAATTTTGAAATAACTACTTAGTTTGAACACTATCAGTTGAAAGGCTAAAAAATGAATATACAGTCCAGTCCTTATTACAAATAAAGCATATACAAAGACTGTAATTACGCTATTACGTTTTTCTTATATTAAATACATAAGTTCTAATAATAAGAAGAAAAATAAAATAAAAAGGGAACAAGGTTAGCTGTTGTCCCTGCTCAAGCCAACGAATTTCACACTTTAGGATCTGTATTCTTCAGCTTTTAATCCCAACTGGACCATACAGAACTCATGTGCGCTGTAAGAGGCTGAATCTGATCATTACAGGGATCAGATTCAACCCTTTATATGCTGCTCACCATAGTGATATAAAATATAAGTCGTCCAAACCAACATATATATAAACATCTTATGGGGTGCATTTGACCATTAAGGGGGTGAGATTCACTACCCTTTAATGTTATCTAACGACTCTATTACAACTTCATGGATATGGAAATAATCATAGAAGCCTTTTGAGAGATAATTCTACAGTTATAATCACACATAGATGAACAATCATATTTTTAACCAGTAATTACAGATTCAGCAGAAGGAAAGGCCACATGTTTTATGCATTTTTCTTAGATTGAATCTAACTATAAAGGAGAGTCTGATTCAAACTTACAGATGCAATCTTGTTTGCCATTTTTAACAACTATGCCAGTACTTCAAATCGTATTCATTTGGACACTTTGACTATTCTTGGCTTTTTAGAGAATGAATCAGACCATACAAGGGTTCAGATTCTTTACTCTACAGCCTTTCTTAACTACAAGGTTGTATACCCTTTAAAGGATGAATTTCAAGTCATTTATACTACTTTTGTGCAACTATCATGGGGTGAATTTGACCATTAACAGGTCAATTTCATACACCCTAGTGCTGATACTAACCTATCTAGAGATTTGCTTGTTGAATCTCTTTATTGACTAAAGAGACTCAATTGAAAAGCATATTTTTCTGCACACTTATAGAGAGAGAGCCTGACTATAGAGAAGGTCAGATTCTACACCTCAGTGCAGCCTTATTTTTTAATATAGAACTATGAGTGTTTTCCATATTCATATACATTTGGCCTGAAATAACAAAATATTTCAGCAAGAAAATAGCAACAAAACAAACAGTATTCATCACATTCAACAGGTTCATTAATATGCTAATAAACATCTATACAGTCACATGTACATAAAGCAAGAGAGATAACCTCATTTCATCAATGACAACTAATTTAAACAGGGAGAAGAAGAAGAATCCAATTCAAGAACTTTCATTAAGAAAAGATGAGTTAAATACATACTTTTTAAGAGAGAAACAAACAAAGAGACTTGACCAAATAAAGGTCAAGTATGAACAGCAAGAAAGAAGAGAGATCAGCAACAGCAAACGGAAAAACCCCAAAGAAAACCAACCAGTCCAGCAAGAATAACCCAGAAATCTTGAGTGTGAATGTTTGAATGAAGAACTTCCAGAAAACCAAATTTCAGCAAAAGGGAAGATAGCAACTGAACTAGGCCATCTACTTATGAACTTGTTTTCTAAAAGGAAATCAGATTTTTTTCTAATAGGACTCTTCTTTTCAAAACCTTTTAAGTAGAGACAGTATTTCTGTAAAATGGGGAGGATTCTGTATCCCAGCAGCTCAAAAGTGTAAAAATTCCAACCCCTAACCTCTAAAAAGAGGATCTACTTATAGGATATTTGGGAATGGGATATTCTTTGAATATCCCTATCCAATACTGAAACATAGTACCAAAATAGTACATAGGGCAGCTATCAACCCTATCTTTGGGACAGCTGCCCCCATTCCAGAACTTTCTTCTTTAGAAAGATACCCTTTTAACCTTAAGAGTTCGATTTCCTAAATTGGGTTACCTAATGTACCCCTTAGAGTCCCTGAATTTACCATTGGGTAATAAAGGTTAAGCTCAATTTGGGTTATTATTTAACTCTAGTTAACTAACATTAGTTAGGTTCACTAGTTAACTAGGCATTAACTTTGGTTAGTTAACCCCAACTATGTTCTTTAGTTAACTATTAGTTATTCTTAACTAAGGTTGAGTTCATTAATTAAAGATTAATTGACTCAATGCTTAGAGTTAGTTTTCATACTAGTTATCCATGTTTAAGTAAATTAAATAAAGTAGGTCAAATTAATTTAATTCCTTAATTTAAACTAAAACTGACTTAATTAAGGAATTCAAATTGGTTACCTAAAATCAGAGGCTTAACCAATTATTAAGCCCAGATTAACTAATTTATTTTAGTTAATTAATCCTAAACTAATCATCTTTGGACAAATTTTTTTTTTTAGTTAACTACTTGAGAGGTTAGCTAAGTTAAGTTCTAGGTCGAGGGAGTTCAAATTATTTGAAGGTGAAATTATTTTGAACTTAGTTAACTCAAATGCACAACTGGTCCTAAATAGTTTGCCTTAGATCAATTGATAGAAGCAACTAGGCTGTTAGAATTGATTAATTAAGAGGCTTAATCCCTACTGATTCTAAACTGGTTTAAGAGGTTGATTAGGTGTTGGCTAATGATTAAGCGTAGGTTAAATGATTTGTTTTAGTCAGTTAATCCTAGATTAATTATCTTGGACAAGATTTCAAGACTTACCAATTAATAAAAAATGGTTAGTTTATTAGACTGCTTCTTGATCTTAGTTAATTGTATCAGTAACTAAACTCTTAATGAAGTTAGGAGCCTAATTAACTAATAAAATAATCTAGGTGAATGATTAAACTTCATACTATACTAAGTTTAGGGTGAGTAATCAAATGGAGGTAGACAATAGCATTTAGAGAGGAGATAAAACGACAGTAAAGGTATTCTGGAGAACTTAAGCATGAACCAATAGAACTAATTATTAATTTTAACAAGTAGAAAACATAATAAATCAATGATGATTAACAGGAAAACCTAAATGACTAAACATGGTTGCAAAAACAATCTGGAATGTGCATAACATGTTAAACACTGAATTAATCAAATCGAAGGTAGTGCAAATCAAGGAAAAATAGTCATACATACAGACAATGACGAAACCTAAATTAGGAAACATGGTTATCAGGGAAACCTAATTACTTAATCGACGAGAACAAAATCAAAACATGACTGTCATGAAATACTTAGAGCTTAAACTAACGATGAGGAAGAAATATAAACAGGTGGAAGAAAACGATAAAAGAAAACAAAAAATCAAAACAGTGATGCAACAAAAATAAAAAATAAATGATTAAACTATGACATATTCATGCTAATAGCACAAGAAACAGTTAGAAGGGAAGGAGGGGATACCCGTTAAAGGGGTTTTTGGCCGGGAAAGACAAAGGTGGTCGTTGGACCTTACCGGATTCCAGTGGGGTTTGAAAATGAATCAAACCTTCATGAATCGATTGCTCTAGTTAAGAGCAATCGACCCATGAAGTTCTGAACCATTGATTGTCTTTGAATCGGTCGGGGGTTAGTTTTGGGGTTTTCAGATTCTTAGATCTGAAACTGACGCAAATCGATTGGGTTTTTGGAGAAGTTGGAGGCATGAGGTGATTGAGGAGGAGGAGGAGAGGACTGTAGGGTGAAAGTTTGGGGTCGATTGGGTGAGGCTCCGCCGCCGTAGGCGATTTCCGGTCGGCGAAGGATGGTAGGAATTTTAGGGCAGCTAGGGTTTGTTAGAGAGAAGAGAGAGAGAGAGAGAACGGAAGAAAGGGGGTGTGATACTTTGAAAATAAGGGGGTGGGGTTTAGTTTGGACATTTATATAGTTTAGAGGGGGTGAGTTCCTGGCCGTCCGATCTATTTCGATCAATGGCCAGGATTTAACTCACTAACCCAAACAGGGTCGTTTCGAGAGGTGTTGGGGCAGGCCGGGTAAGGGGTTTGGGCCTGGGTTATTTGAGTGTGTAAGGATTGGGTTTGGGTCTGGGTAGTTTCAAGACCAGGTCCGAAATTGGCTCTTTAAACTAATTAAGCTAATTAAGTTCAAATCTAATTTAATCCAAAAAATATAGCAATTAATTTTAAACCTTATTTTTCATCTATCTAAATATTAATTAAGAATAAAATAACCAATTTTATAATCCTAATTAAATCTATGATTTATCGAATAAAAATAATTAATTTCATAGTAATTAATTATTAAAAACTACATTACGTTAAATAATCGTCATTCGTCTATTATTTAATTAATTATAAATAATAATTTCATAATTCCTTCATAATAGTGACGCAAATTTTAATAATTTTAAAAGATGAATTATGGATATGCAAAAATGCAAATAATTCACAATTAATTACTGAAAAATCAACAAAATTCATAAAATCAATTGATTTATTGAGATTTCTATAGGACGATACGGCGAGTAAAAATCACCTGCTCACAGCAGGGATTGTTCAAAATGAGCCAAAGGAGTTAAAACTTGAACAAAAACCAAGACTGGGCCAAGAGATGGGGAATGCGGACTGCGTTAGAAAAGTGCGGCTGCGAAAGTATCAACGCAGTCTCGAACACTATTTCGAGATCTGCGAAATGAAGAATCAGAGAGATGGATTTTTGGGCTATAACATGAAAGCGGACCACGTCAAAAAAGTGCGGCTGCAACTGGAATTACGTGGACTGCGGTTGGTGAGGTTCAGAGAGTTCACATTTCAAGCTAAAACAAGAAGTGTGGTCCGCGTTAGAATTACGCGGCCGCGGAAGTCTCCTACGTGACCGCGATAGAAATTACGCGGTCCACGAAACCATGCTCAACCCAGATCCAGAAGTTAAAAATGTGGATCGCGATCAGAATTACGCGGCAGCGAAAGCAATAGTGCGACTGCGGTCAGAATTACGCGGTCGCGTAACCTCTGCAGAGGTATTTTTATAAAAAAATTCAGCTTAGTATAAATAGATATTTTTGTCATTTTTAGGTTATGTTGTGTATTTGCTGAGCACGTGAGACGGGTGGACATTTCCTTTTAGGAAATTTGCATTGGATTTACCTTACAACATTAGATTTTCATCTTTTAATCTAGTATTATGAATTTTATATTCTTTTCATCTTTGAACTCTGCCATTTTCATGAGTAGCTAAACCCATAGCTAGGGTTGTGACCCACCCCTAGTGAGGGTATTTAATGAGTATTGAATTTTAGGGCTTGAATGTTTATGAGTTAGTGATATTTAGCCTAGTTCTTGCTAGAATTGAAGAATTAGTGGTTGCAAACACTGATTCATGCCTTTATGACTTAGTCTCTTCTTGAGAAAAAGAGACTATGTCTAGGAAAACTAGGCTAACAAGGAATTGAGGTGAACTCAAGAAATTGATAGCCCCAATTAAAGGGTTAAATCTAGAGATAGTAATAACCGAGTTGAGCTAGTATCACTTGAATTGCATGAATATCCATTTGGACTTGAAAAAGCCAAATTGGGCAAAATCACTCAAACTACCGAGAGGTATAGAGTGAGTACTTGGGTGTGATAGCTATATTACGACCCCAACTAAATCAAGCTTGCCCTAGATTCTTGATACCTGTTAGATACCCACCTAGGTAGAAGTCACTAACCTAGCCTCTTTAAACACTTGAAAACCAACAACAAAAATATTGTACTTATTTTCAATCATTGCATACAATAAAGTAACTTTAGAAGTAGAATCAAAACCAAAATGTGTGGAAGTGTAATTAGGAACAAAACACACATCTAGACTTAGATATACATCTAATTCCAAATCACTTAAATCCCTGTGGATTCGATCCCGACCTTGTTGGGTAAAACTGCATCGACCATCCTCCCTACTCAATAGTAGTGCAGGCTTGCAACCAATCAATGCACCATCCGGTGAGTCTTGGGTCTTAATCCGAACCTGAAGTATGTGAAAATTTCACTATAATCGATGTTACTTACATTTTCTTTGAGCACCCATATGCATCACAGTATACTCACAAGTCAACAGAAATTTTGATACATTGAAAATTGGATATTTGGTAAACATATAATTGAATACTTGCTCACTGAATAACCATAAACCTGCTAAATGAAAGATTGTATAACTGGTAACTAAGGTAAATTGATAACTATAAAACATGATATTTGCTTTTGTACTTTCTGATTAGGTTATGCTCCTCAAGTATCATTTGTTACCAACCTGTACTCCATAATTATACCCTAATGGGCATTCGATATGTCTGGAATTCGATAGGAATAGAAGGTTAACTATTGCTCTAAGCTTCATGGCACGATCTATAGTAGAAAAAAATGAGAAAATCTTGAATGTCTTGGTAGTTAACCATTTGTATGAGTGGCAAGAACACCGTTTGTATGAGTGGCAAGCACACATATATAAAGGAAACTCCACTAGACACGACTTCATAAACTCCCTAGGACATTTGAACCTAGGGCTCTGATACCAACCTTTGTCACGTCCCGAACCTGGGCCTGGACGTAACATGGAACTTGGTGCCTGACCACTGCGACCAAGCGAACCAACTGATTGGCTGAATCAATATGTGGTATCATAACATACTGAATGCGGAAGATAAACGTACACATGTTGATATACTGAAAGTCTAAATGATATAAATCAAAGTGCAAAAATACTAAAACAATTCCAAAACATATTTGTAGCCAACATATCTTAACATGAAAATCCTGTGACTCTGTCTAATTGTTACTCCAGTCTTTGAAGCCTCTAATGAAGTACTCAAACACTGACTGTCTGAAAATACTAAAATCTGTAAGGTGATGATAATGCCTCAAAAGAACTAGGGATCACCAAATAGCTGGTACGAGAATCCTAGTGCTCTGAATCGTCAACTTGTAAGTTATTACCTAAATCGTGAGATGCAAGCCCCGAGCAAAAAGGACGGCAGTACATTTTAATTGCACAGGTATGTAAAGCAACTGAAAGAAAGAACGATAAATGCCGAAACAGATACTAAGTTGATAACTGAAATGATAACTATTGAAACTGAAACTAAAACTATAACTGATAACTGATAATTGATAACTGAAAACTAATAAATGATAGTTGAACTGATAACTGATAACAGATAACTGAACTGAACAAAGGAAGTAAGGATATGAATACTCCTCTTCTGATTGATCAACAACTTGTTTATCTAAATAAACTACGGTCTCGGGCCCAATATATATGTGCACAAGCTACGGTCTTAGGCTCAAGTATACGTATATATAACTACGACCTCAGGCCCAAAAAATGCACAAAACATCAACTACGGCCTCAACCCCAAACATGCATAAAGCATAAACTATGGCCTCAGCCCCAAATTTGCATAAAACATATAAACTACAGTCTCAGGCCCAAATACAAGTGTTCAACATTCAGGGATTTAAATTCAGGAACTGAGAATCATACTGCAGTATGTGATGCTGAAATATTGATCATATTGAGTTACATGATATTGGAATACCGAATAGGACTAGGCTAAGACATGTATTCTTGAATTGATTATGAGAATTGAAACTTCAATTGTTTATGACATACTGAGTAATATAGACTGAGACTCATGGGCATCAAACCCAAGTATTGATTACGCATTGAGCTCACAACGCTCAGAATGAAAGTCATGAACGAGTTATGAAGCTTGATATATAAGTTCTGCAACTATTCAAGGAACTAGGCTTAATTGTATTTTTTAGGCAAGTAGTAATGTCGTAAAAGAAACATAGTGTAGGGAGAATCATTAACATTCCCAAACATAGAGAGTTAGCCTCACATACCTTAACTTCCTGCTCTTGAGCATAATACAATATTCGCCAACCCTTTCAACTTTAATATATATAAATACAAGTCAAAGGGATTCCAAATTAGCGACAATACTAATGTTTCGGTCACTTAGGCATTTTATCAATCACTTGGTGGGTATAAAGCTTCGTAGCTCTCATTAATGGTATTTCTACATCCAACAACCCATTCTCTTGCTCATAGATAAATTCTAAAATCTCAATTTGCTATAATCAATACCATTATTCATCACCCATAAGATAAACATCACTCTTAATAATTAATCAACAATCAACAACCCAAACCTATAATCATTCGTGCTTTTCTATCAAATTCATCAACTCATATCTCATAAACTTAGAGTCTCTAATCATTAATCCAAAGCTATAATAAATTAGAGGGTGAAGATATTACCTTTTTGACTCATCATGAATTCGAGTTCTAGGGTTTAGTCTCTCAAAAATGATGCCCCAATTGAATATCTAATGATTTGGAGGGTTTACCCATGCTAATAAGGTGTTGGGGAATTGAAATCAACTTAGAATTAGCATTAGAACTTACCTTGGATGGTGGAGGGACCCTTGAGGACTTAGGTTCTTGAGAGCTCCCTTTTCTAGAGCAAGTTTTGTGTTTTGAGATGTGGGGGATGAAGTAGGGATTTAAAAATGACCCTCCGGGTGCGCTCCCGCACACCTGAAGGCCTGACCGCGCACCTGAACGCGCAGAATGGCAGTAGCACTGCCAAAAGTGCATGGCCGCGCACCTGGTCCCGCATGTTGTGCACTTCTCTGTAAAATACACATAACCTTTTGCACAGATATGCGTTCGGACTCCACAATATATCCTTGAAAAGCTATTTAAATGGGCTATAGCTTTCATATTTTGAGTTTTACCAAATTCTTTACATATTTTCACTATATCCTGCTGCAAAACAGACCTTTTGTAAACTCAATCGATTTTATCGAATCTTATGCACCTCACTCTCCGTCTTGATTCCAACATAACTATTATCACCCATACTCTTCCCGCTAGGACTTCAAATGTCTAAAATATCCAATTAATACCCATTTAACATATTCACACCTAGTCCGAATGTACAGGGTGTTACATCAACATTCGGAACAAAATCCGACCCTGAAGCCTCATAACACCATCGTCTTCAACCGCGATCTCCTTTGCACTACCTCGTTGCACTGTGTCTTTCAACACCAACAAGTGAGGGTCATCAAAATGGAGAGACTTGATACGCTCCAACAAAGGTGACTAGGCCACAACAGAATCAAGAACCGTACTAGGCTCCAAAATATCCAACCTCACGAACTATTTAGCCAAAGCCTTAATATCCACGACTAATGGCCTCTCTACGAGCGGTATAAATACCAAACGACACATACTCTACGCATTACTACTCAAGGCATCGGCCACCACATTGGCCTTCCTCGGGTGATATAATATAGTAATATCAAAGTCTTTCAATAACTCTAACCATCTCGGCTACCTCAAATTAAGATCCTTCTGTTTGAATAGATGATGGAGAATCCGATGGTCGGTGTAGACCTCGCATGAACAATGATTTCCAACTCCAAATCATGCAAAGGGTAGTTCTTCTCATGGACCTTCAACTGACGAGACACATAGGAAATCACTTTACCATCCTTCTTCAATATCGTGCCAAGTCCGATACGTGATGCATCACAATACATAGTGTAAAGTCCCAAACCTGTGGGCACCACCAACACCGGAGTTGTAGTCAAGGAAGTCTTGAGCTTTTGAAAGCTCTCCTCACACATGTCGGACCATCTTAAAAGAGCACCCTTCTAGGTCAACTTGGTCAATGGGTATGAGATAGACGAAACCCGTCCACCAACCGGCAATAGTAGCTCGCCAAATCCAAGAATGTCCGAATCTCTATAGCAGAAGAAGGTCTAGGCCAGTTCTGAACTATCTCTATATTCTATGGGTCCAGCTTGATACCCTCGGAAGACACAACATGTTCTAAAAAGGAAACTAAGTCTAACAAAAACTCACACTACGAAAACTTGGCATATAACCGACAATCCTTCAAGGTTTGTAGTACAATCCGCAGGTAGTACTCATGCTCCTCTCTACTGCGGAGTAAACCAAAATATCATCAATGAAGACAATCACGAAGGAATCCATATAAGGCTTGAACACTCGGATCATCAAATCCATAAAGGCGATTGGATCATTAGTCAAGACAAATGGAATCACCAAGAACTAGTAGTGACCATATTGAGTCGTATATGTTAGGGACATCCAATGCGCTAATCTTCACCTGATGGTAGCCAAATCTCAAATCAATCTTGGAAAACACCTTGGCACACTGAAGCTGGTAAAATAAATCATCAATCATAGGCAACAAATACTTGTTCATGATCGTGACCTTGTTCAACTGGCGATAATCTATGCACATCCTTATCGATCCGTCCTTTTTCTTAAGAAACAACACCGGCACACCCCTAAGTGAAACACTCGGTTTGATAAACTCTTTGTCAAAAAAATCCTGCAACTGATCCTTTAATTCTTTCAATTCAACTGGAGCCCTACGGTACGGTGGAATAGAAACAGGCCGAGTGGCCAGAACTAAATCAATACAAAAGTCGATAACCCTATCGGGTGGTATACTCGGAAAATCTGTAGGAAATACCTCAGCAAACTCACTCACAGCTGGTACTGAATCCATAGAAGGAACCTTCGCCTTAGAATTTTGGATATAAGCCAAATACGCTAAACACCCCTTCTCTACCATACGTCGAGCCTTAAAATATGAAACTACCCTACTAGTGGAATGACCAGGGGTCCCTCTCTACTCTAATCTAGGCAACCCCACCATGGCTAAAGTCACAGTCTTGGAATGACAATCAAAGATAGCATGATATGGGGACAACATATTCATACCGAGAATGACCTCAAAATACACCATATTTAGTAATAAAAGATCAACTACAGTATTAAAACCATTAATAATTACAACACAAGACCTGTATACCCGATCAACTATTATGGAATCTCCAACCGATGTAGAGACAGAAGTAGGAACACCAAGAGAACCATAAGGCATACTCAAATGCTAAGTAAATATGAAGACACATAAGAATATATAGATCCATATCAAACAACATAGAAGCATCTCTATGACAGACTGAGATAATTCCTGTAATAGCTGCATCAGAATCCTCCCCCTCAGGTCTAGCTAGAAATCCATAACAATGGGGTTGAGCCTCACCAACCTTTCCTCCACCTCTAGGATGACCTCTTACCCACTGGCATCCACCTCGGGCTACCTGAACCCTGCCTCTAGCTGGCTGTGTGGGTGTGGAGCCATTGGTGCCAAAATCATGGCAAGAGTACCCTGATGTGGCATGCTGCTTTGTGACTTGGGGAAAAACTTCGCGATGTGCCTCAGATACCCACATACATAACAAGCCCTGGATGACGTGACTCCTGACCCCGAAATTGTCTCTGTACACCTGAATAACCACCTTGATAACTTTGTATCGGAGGTGCACTAACCAGAGTTGGAAGTGCACTATATGCTAGTCGCTCAGAACAAGGTCCATAAGCACTGTGATTTCCTTGAGTACCCTGGGTGACCTGTAGAACTAGCTGAGCCGGCCTGATAAGATGAACTCTACCAAAAGAACCATTGCCTCCAGATTAGGAACCACTGAATCCTCCAAAGTGATGAGGCTTCTTGTCAGAAGTTGCCTCCTCGCTTGGCCTCTGATGCGCTCGATGGCGATTTCCACTACCCGAGTAAAAGAAATCTCAAACTCGATCTCTCTGGGCATCTGAAGTTTGATCCATAGGTAGGAACCTCAATGAACAATTGCATATTCTCCATCTCAGAAGGGATTATGATAGCAGCATGTGATGATAAATCCACAAATCTTGTCTCATACTGAGTAACAGTCATGCTATCCTACTGAAGGCGCTCTAACTAACTGTGGAGCTCATCCCTCTACGTGAAGGGAATAAAATTCTCTAAAAACAAGTGCGAGAACTGAGCCCATGCGAGAAGAGGTGATCCGGCTGGCCTGTCATGCACATACGCTTGACACTACCTCTTGGAAGAACCATACATTTGAAATATGGTGAAATCAACTCTGTTGGACTTCATTATCCGCATGTTACGCAAAAGCTCATGGCAACGATCCAAGAAGTCTAGGGATCCTTAGAAGTTGTACCACTAATGTGAGGGGGATATAACTTGGTGAACCTGTCCAACCTCTTCAGCTCATCTGCTGACATCGCGGGTCTGTCCCTGGGCTATGTAGTAATAATAGGTCGAGCCACCCCAACTAGTAGAACTATTGGGTTCTGATAACCGTGAGCCATCAATTATGGAGTATGAGTAGCGGGAGTCTGAGCCCCCCCCCCCCCCGGAGAAGAAGTTGGTTCCACATGAAACACATCGTCTTGAGCTGTACTCTCCATGAGACCAACCATGCGGACTAAGGCGTCCCGAAGCTCAAGGGTAGCGATCTTTGTTGTAATAGGGATTACATTATCCTGCTCGGCAAAGGGTGCCAATGTATCCGCTGTAGGCTGAGCTCTACCTCTACCTCTAGCTCAACCTCAGCCTCAACCCCTACCCCTAGTAATGACCGCAAACTAAGGCTACGACTCCTGATCAGCTACGGATGACGTACACGTCCTCACCATCTGTGAGAGAATAAGAGAAGAGTGATTTAAACTTAATAATACAACGATGTCGCATGGTAGAAAAAGAAAGAAAATGAAGTTTCCTAAGGTATTATAGCCTCTAAAAGATAAGTGCAGACATCTCCGTATAGATCCTCAAGACTCTACAAATATTGCTCATGACTTGTGAGACCTATGTAATCTAGATCTATGATATCAACTTGTCACGACCCAAAATCCCAATCTGTAAGGTTCATGATGATGCCTAACACCGCTTGTTAGGGAAGCCAACACACAACATATAATACGAAAGGAATTGTAATTTACGACTAAAAACACGATAAAAATATAAAGTAAAAGCAAATCGAAAGGTATACATAATAAATCTAGAACGAATATCTACACAAACGATCCCAAGATATGGAGTCACAAATACATGAGCTTCTAGAGTTTACTACATACATTATTTTGAAAGAAATATAATACTGTATGAAAAGTAGAAACAATACAACACAAATTTGAAGGTGACTCTAAGGCCTGGGAACGGAATCCAACTCTACCTCTAATCACCGGTCTGATATCCGCTAAGCACCTCTCAAGACTCTACTGATACCAGGATCCGAACGTGCACAAGAAGTGGAGAAGTGTAGTATGAGTATAACCGACCCAGTGTACTCAGTAAGTGTCGATCCTAACCCCGACGAGCTAGTGACGAGGCTAAGACAAGACACCTTCAATAAACGTGTGCAGTTATATATCAAGAAGTAACGAGATAATAGATAAAGTATCAAATATAACGACGGGAAAAGGGCGTGTGAAAGTGATAACAAGTATACAAGTAAAGGGATAATAAACAGAAACATAATGTAAAGTGTCACTAAGTAAGCCTCTTTCAAAAGTAAATAACGAAGCCACAAACCCAAGTCCACATTCCCAAATATTGAAGTAAGAGCAATAAAATCAACAAAACTGTATGGCATCACCCTTCGTGCTTTTACTCTGTCCCTTACATCATAAGCACGGAAACATCCTTTGTGCATTTCACTCTTCCTCACATGCATGACAATACCCTTCGTGCATTTCACTCTTCTCACCAAGCATCACATACAACACAATGCCAAGTGAGTTGTGAAGAAAATTCAACATCAACAACAATATTTGAACACAACTCGTCATATAAGAATCTTCCAACAATTAGCACCAACAACCAATCAACACTTCAACGATCTCAACATCAATATCTCAATAGTCTCAATATACAAAATAACGTGAATACGAGAAATTAAAGAACTAAACAATCTTTCTAAAGCATGGGAAACATAAAACACAAAGTATTATGGCACAAGTAAGACTAATTCTACCGGCATGCTTATCCCATGGCCAACACATATACATCTGTCACCTTGTATATATGACACTCCCAACACATAGATCACATAGCAAATAGACTCGATTCTACTCTATTTCCCTCAAATCAAGTTTAACCAAGACACTTACCTCTTTTCGAAACACATCAACAATCCAACACGGCTTTTCCTTTAGAACGAGCCTCCAAACCACTCGTATCTAGTCAATTATTGTTCAAACATGTCAAAATAAGCTTTAGAAACTACCCTCGAATGAAAAAGGTTCAATCTTTAACGTAACTGAAAAAGTCAACAAAAATGTCAACCTCGTCCACGTGGTCGAAATCCAAAATTAAGACCAAGTCTCAATTACCTATTAACCCCGAGCCCGAATATATGATTTAATTTGAAATTCGACTCCAGTTTGAGGTCTAAATCTCATACTACAAAATACCTAAATTTTACCCAAAATCTCCAATTTTTACTTTGAAATTCTTAGATTTGTAGTGAAATTCATGAAAAAAGTAATTGAAATTGAATAAAAACAAGTTAAGATTACTAACCTATGAATTTGAGAAGAAATTACTCTCTGAAACTCGCCTTTATAGAGTCTAGATCTCAAAAATAATGTAAAATGAGGTATGTCCCGAAATTCCCATATTTTACACAGGTGCAGATATCGCAATTGGAAGCCTTGTCTGCAATTGCAACGTCTGCAAAAGCGAAACACTGCTCGCAAAAGGAACAATGTCTGAGCCATTCAGTTATCGCAAAAGCGACAAAACCTTCGCATTTGCGAAGGTCCCCTCCCTCGCAAGAGGTGAACCGAGCTTCGCTTTTGCAAATCTTCCCAAACAATGCCCAGTGTCGCAAATGCGACACCACATTCGTAGATGCAATGAACCCCCTTCCGTAAATGCAACGTAGACTTTGCAAAAGCGAAGTGGCCAACCCCCAGCCCATCTTCGCCAGTGCGAGCCATCCCTCGCAAAAGCAATGCTTGCATTTGCAAACCAACTCTCCTTATGTTTTCCAAAACCATCTACAACGCATCCGAAACTCACTCGAGCCCCTCAGGCTCCAATTCAGATATTCACACAACTAGAATAACATCATACAAACTCGCTCGCAAGATCAAATCATTAAATAACATCTAAATTCAAGAATCGATCACTAAAACTCAAGATTTTCAAGTTCAAAACTCAAAATTTTTAATTTTTCACATAATGCGCCAAAATGGCCTTGGGTCGCCTGAAACCCCAACCAAACATGCGTACAAGTCCAAAATTATCATACGAACCTACCGGAATCGTCAAAATACCTATCCGAGGTCGTTTATAAAAAACGTTGACCGTGGTCAACTCTAGTCATTTTAAAAGTCAGAAATCACATTTTCTTCAAAATTTTACATATAAACTTTACAGAAATCAACACAGGTCACACATAAATCATAAATCATCAAATTGAGCTATGAAAAATCTTCAAACACAGAAAAAGAAGTTAGTACTTAAAAAGACCTGTCGGATTGTTAATACACCATATCTATAACTCTATCCTGTGATGTGATGCACTACGGTTATGATTAATTCTTGAAAACTTCCTTTATATCACCGTACGTAGGATAAGATAATCTGGTGTTGAATGCCAGGACATGAGTCAGTAAGTGTACTCAAGTTGTTGAAATTTGATTGAAAATTTAGGAGGGGATGATGGATGATGTCGTTGTATAGGGTAAAATTGCTATGCTAAGTAATTGTATGAAAGTGATACGTGGACCCAAAAATACAGGAGAGTTAAAATCGAAGATAAATATTTAATTTGTTACCGGAGAGAATGATATTCATCGAGATGCAATAAATACATGTCTCTCGATGGCATTTAATAGAGAATATTTTATAGTATTTCGTAAACTATATGTTACAAAGAACTTGTCATTTATGCTCACCATTACACATTCTTCGTTTGCCCTCATAATTAACTTTAAAGAAGGGCATGATACTAGGACATTGTTCCCTAGGTGGAACTATAAATAGAGAGTTTTGTTATCATTGTAAAGGGTAAGAGTTTTCTAGAAAACTGACACTTTAATCTATTCAAAGTTTTATAGAATTTTATCTTCTTACTTTTTGATTTCATTACTGTTGTGCTCGGAAGCTTTGCTCCCGAAATTATTATTTCTCTTATTTTATCTTCATTTCAAGGTTAAATATTGCATATTTCTTCAGTTCTTATATTATTTCATAATCGAATTAATTCATTTATTTAATAACCACGTATAAATTCAACAGTATTATTTTACGGATAAATAATTATACTTGTACCGCCTCGAAGGAAACATGGCTCTGATGTACGTGCAGCGAGAAAAATGTAGTCCCCACAGAAGAGGTATTTATCCATGCTAATAAATGAGCACCGAATCTTTGAAGTTAGAAGCATTGTTGTGACATTATTTTAAGATATTTTTCCTTGATTGGCGCCTAATGTGAAGCAACGTGTACTTGAAAATTTAAGTATTGCTATTGACTATGCTTGAAACAGATAAACTAATTTGAATCTGAACGGATAGACGTTAAGATTTGGATTTAATATAGCTATAAATGATTTTATGAAAATATGAACCTAAAATGTCTCATCCATATAATACAGCATCAATTATATTATGTATAGTGACGGATTCAGGATTTTGTGCAAGTGAGTTCAATTTTAGAAGTATATAATTTTAGTAGTAAAATAGTATTTGTCAAGTAGGTTCAAATAAATATTTATACAAAATATACAGCTTTAATCATAATTTATACATATGCACAGTATTATTTTTTGGTGAAATGAGTTCAGTTAAACCCGTTAGCCATCACTTGGGTCCGCCGTTGATTACTTATGGTAGATTTTCTTCTTAAAGGATTAGTGGGTGGCCCGAGGGATTACCTAAGATTACCTTGAGTTAAAAAGAAATGAACTGACTCAATATATGTTGGTTTATCAATGAAAACCAAATACATCACCTTTAAACCATTAGAGGTTGGTTTATCACTTTATCTGTATCAATCAATAGCTCCTGAGTCCAACTCCGGGCGTTAATTCACACTGCTTGTGAATGTCTTAAGTCTGTTACTAATAGGAATTGTGATTTTTGGATGTTCATAAACTTGATCAATAATAGAGTGCCCTTATGAAAACAACATACATATTTTACATTTATGTCCTTGTCATGTAACGTTCAATTATTTGTCGTTGGTTGAAACTGAATATTAAGACTGTGAAAGTCTTTATTTTTATTATTTATCTTGTTGGAAGTTGATAAATTTGTTTTCATACCACAAAACACCATTTCCCTCTTGGTCTAGCCGTTGAAATCGTCAAAATTTATGATTTTTGAAAAAGTTTTCCAAATCAAACAACTTTAACATTCTTACAAGCAGGCGCGGAGCTAGCATGCGAGACATGATTTGGTGGAACTCAGTATGTTTTGTCCAAATTGTGTATTGTTTTAAGAAATTTATTGAATATATACAAATTATTAATTTAAAGCCTAATAACTTAAAAAAATTATAATCCTAAACTTAGAAACTTCAAACGACGCCAAAAACTTGTTGCGGCCAAATGCACACGCAAGTATATGCAATCGTCAACTAATAAAGTGACTAAAAGTCGGATGTCGAACCCACGAGGATTTGTGATTAACTATTAACTAAATTAGACTATCCTAACTATCTAAACAAGAATTAAACTTAGAAGTATTTGATTCTAAACTAATTAAAATAAAGAAAAATAAATAGTGAACTCTGAACAAAAGAATAGCAGATTTTTATGTTATCAATGCGATGAAAACGATCTAGGGTTATGGGCTATCTAACAATCATATTGTACTATTCAATTGGATTGACTGATTAATTTATCTGGTTTATTGGTTGACAGGGTTAATATTGCTCATAAGAATCTGTTGAGTTTTTACTCGCCTACTCAAGCTAACTTAACGCCTATATGTCTATGGAATTAGAACTAATAAAAACGCATTTATAATTCCTGTAAATCAACCAAGCAAGGCAATTAGGTATATGTCTATCCTAACCGCGAATCCATTTCCCAATCCTCAGGTTCAAGAACTTGATATACTCAACCCTATGCAATCTAGAATTCTCACTTTCGAGTTCAACTCTAGATTCGTAGATAATATTCAATTGGTGATCAAGCAATCAAATAATTAAGCACAAGATTGAATAAATAAACCAATACGATAAATCAAGAAATCAACATCAATATTCGAATAAAAATAGTCATGAAAGAACCACAACCCTAGAATGTGAAGTTTTAGCTCTACATAGACATGATAGCCAAACAACAAATCATACAAAGACATAAAAATTACAAAGTTTGATGGAAGAAAGATGGAATTTGATGAATTTCGGCCTCCACGGCGGCTCTATGCTTGTGTTTTCCTCTCAAAAACGTTCTTCTCTCTCCAAATAGATTTAGGACCCCTTTTATACGGATTGAGATATGTAGGGGCGAAATAACCAAGTCCAACACGAAATAGGACAAGTCCCCTCTCCGAGCGTCCAGACCAGTGCTAGGCACATAAAACAGAAGCGTCTTTTTTCAATTTTACGTTCCTCTTTCATTTTTTGCGCTGCCAGTTATTTGCCTTTTTTAGTTGTTTGCAATTGCATTCCTTTGTCTTCCAATTGGGGGGACAAAACCCAAAGGGTGTCTCCCTTTTGTCTCCTACTTTTTTTTTTCGCGTTATATTCAATTTTGCTACAAATCTCTGTTGGGTTATTAAGTTTTAATGTAGCTTAAAAGAGGGTGAATGGGAAATGGAGTGAAAATAAAATATTTGAGTTTCCCTCCTTGACAAAGGGACATTGCCCTATATTTGGAAGAGGAAAAGGTTTTTGATGGGTATATATACAATTTCTCTTCTTCTAGCTCTTAAAGAGTTGAGAAGAAGGCAACCGAGCGTCGTCGTCGTCATCGCTCGTTCGCTCGGCTTCGGCTTCGGCTTTGGCTTCGGATTCGGATTTCGATTTAGATTTTGTCAAATGATCGATTGATTGATTAATTTTTTTGACCAAATTTATTTGTTAATAGTAAATATTAACAGAAATCCAACGGAACATTAATATTAAATCCAACAGAATATTAATATTAATATTAAACGTTTTTCCGTTATTCGTTTTCAGTTTTCCGATTTTGTAACGAAAAATTAACCTCCCTCTTCAATTCCCGGTTTATTATTGCGTAAATAGCCATTTACGTTATGGTATTTATGTTATGGCCGTTTTACATAAACAGCCATCTTGAAGAGTTGCACTCTTCAGTTTTGAGCTCAACAGTGGCTATAAATACAAGTCCATTCTCTCAGATTTTTCATACGAATTTCTGAGTTCTCCTGCTTTCTTATGCATTGTTTTAACTTCAAAGAAAGCAACAGTAAGTGTGATTTGCTACCGAACTTTGTGTTCGCTGAAACAGTAGGGTTTGAAGTACCACTACACCAGTGTGTGTAATTCGTTCTATCTTGGAAGGAAATAATCCATAACCTTGGGTACTAGGAGGGGATTAGATTCCTTAAGAAAACACTGTGAATTCAGTGGGCTCAGATTAACTTTTGTTTCGTTTATATTTATGTTTATATGTTATTTTATCTTCTCCAGAATTATTTTACAAATATACTTTACTAACAATCTTAAGAAATTTAATTTTTTTTCCTGTATTTTTGTTATATTTACTGTTCTGGAGATTAAAGCCTTTGTGGTGATTTTCTACTCCATTGGAGAATAAAATCTACTCCAGTTGTTTAAACATTTGTTTATGTCATTCTTTTACAGAAATGACGAATGTCAACAGAAACCAAGTTGTTCCGATGGTGACTGCCAATGCATCGACAAGCCGAACACCGGCATTGGCACCGACGGAATAACACGAAAAAAATTTTGGGATTGATTTCAAGCGGTGGCAGCAGAAGATGTTCTTCTACTTGACTACTTTAAGTCTACAGAAGTTCATTAAGGAAGATGTTCCTATTCTGCCCGACGAAACTCCAGAAAATGGGCGTTTCTTCGTGATTGAGGCGTGGAAGCATTCTGATTTTCTATGCAAGAATTACATTCTTAGCGGACTCGAGGACGATCTGCATAACGTCTATAGTAATGTGTAGACGTCAAAAGAAATGTGGGTTGCTCTTGAAAGAAAATACAAAACTGAAGATGCCGGGTTGAAGAAATTTGTTGCTGCTAAAGTTTTGGACTACAAAATGGTACAAATCTGTTGTTACCCAAATCCAGGAATTGTAAGTGATTATTCACGATCTCCTTGCTGAAGGTATAATTCTAATTAATACTAATGTTGAAAGTATTAATTTTATTATATTTATTAATAGAATTTTTGTTGAAGGTCTTGTCATCAATGAAGCATTCCAAGTTGCAGCGATGATTGAGAAGTTGCCTCATTTGTGGAAGGACTTCAAAAATTACTTGAAACACAAATGCAAGGGGATGTCCCTTGAAGATCTCATTGTTTAGTTAAGAATTGAAGAGGACAACAAAGTTGCTGAAAAGAAAGGCCGTGGAAACTCCACAATAATGGGACCAAACATTGTTGAGGATGCTCCTCAAAATAACAGAATGAGGAAAAAGGCTTCTGGACCGAAAAACAACCCAAGAAAGAAGCGGTTCAATGGGAATTGCTACAACTGCGAAAAAGCTGGACACATATTTGTAGATTGTCGTGCTCCAAAGAAAGACAAGAAGAAGGTTCAAGCAAACATGGTTGAAAAGCACGAAGATGTTGATGACTTGTGTGTTATGCTTTCTGAATTCAACCTGGTGGGAAATCCTAAGGAGTGGTGGATTGATTCCAGATCCACTCGCCATGTTTGTGCTGTTAGAGAAGCATTTACTACATATGCTACTGTTGGACCCGAAGTGACGTTTTCTATGGGTAATGTTGCAACGGCCAAGATTGAAGGATGTGGGAAGATATTTCTGAAAATGACTTCTGGCAAAGTGGTGACTTTGAACAACGTCCTTCATGTTCCCGAGATTAGGAAGAACTTAGTCTCTGGTGGACTTCTTGTTAAGAATGATTTTAAGTATGTTTTTGTATCCGATAAGGTTGTAATAAGAAAGAAAGAAATGTTTATAGGAAAAGGTTACCTCACTGAGGGCCTTTTCAAGCTGAATGTAATGGTTATTGAGAATAATAATAAAATTTCAGCTTCGTCTTACTTATTTGAGTCAAATAAATTATGGCATAAACGTTCGAGTCATGTCAATTATAAAATCTTGCGGAATATGATTAATTTGAAAGTATTGCCTAAGTTTGAATACGACAAATCAAAATGTCAAATATGTGTGGAATCTAAGTATGTAAAACATCCTTATAAGTCAGTTGAAAGGAATTCAAATCCTTTAGATTTAATTCATGCAGATATTTGTGACGTGAAGTCAATACCATCTCGCAATGGAAATAAGTATTTCATAACTTTTATTGACGACAGTACTTGATATTGCAATGTTTACTTACTTAATAATAAAGACGAAGCAATACACGCATTCAAGCAATACAAAAATGAAGTTGAAATGAAACTTAACAAGAAAATCAAAATGATAAGAAGTGATAGGGGTGGTGAATATGAATCTCCTTTTGAAGAAGCATGTTTAGAATATGGAATATTCGTCAAACAACGGCCCCTTACACACCCCCAATCCAATGGGATTGCGGAAAGAAAGAATTGTTCATTAAAGGAGACGATGAACGCATTGTTGATAAGTTCTGGTTTGCCACAGAACTTGTGGGGGGAAGCCGTTCTTACGGCTGACCAGATACTACACAGAGTACCCCATAGCAAAACACAATTCATTTCATATGAAAAATGGAAAAGAAGGAAGCTCAACTTGAATTATTTTAAAGTGTGGGGATGTTTGGAAAAAGTGCAAATTCCATAAACCCAAAAGCGTAAAAATAGGTCCGAAAACCGTTGATGTGTTTTCATAGGATATGCGACCAATAGTAAAGCATATCGATTTCTGGTTCATAAATCAGAAAATCCCGAAATTCATAATAATACGGTTATAGAATTATATAATGTTGAGTTCATTGAAAACATATATCCATATAAAAAGGAATGTGGTTCGATTGGCGAAGGATCTAAAAGACCTCGGGAAGAAACAAAAGAAAGTGCATTTAATCAGGAGGATCCAAGATGTAGTAAACGTCAAAGAACGTCTACTTCATTTGGACCAGATTTTGTGACTTTCTTATTGGAAAATGAGCCTCGAACATTTCAAAAAGCTATGTATTCTTCGGAATTATTGTTTTGAAAAGAGGTAGTCAATAGTGAAATATAATCCATATTGAACAACCATACATGGGAATTGGTTGATCTTCCTCCTAAAAATAAACCGTTGGCTTCTAAATGGATATTTAAGAGGAAAATGAAAGATGATGACACTATTTATAAATATAAGGCAAGACTTGTGGTCAAAAGTTATAGACAATGAGAAGGTCTTGACTATTTTGATACATACTCTCAACTTGCAAGAATTACATCCATACAAACGTTAGTAGCGTTAGCTGCAGTTTATGGTCTTGAAATTAATCAAATGGACATTAAGACGACCTTCTTAAATGGAGAGTTGGAGAAAGAAATCTACATGGAACAAACTGAAGGGTTTGGGGTTCCAGGTAAATAAAAGAAGGTATGTAAACTTGTTAAGTCCCTTTACGGACTAGAACAAGCACCCAAACAATAGCATGCGAAATTTGACCAAACAATGTTGTCAAATAGTTTTAAGATAAATGAATGTGATAAATGTGTGTACATTAAAAATGTTTCAAATCAAATAATCATTGTTTGTTTATATGTGGATGATATGCTGATAATGAGTAATGACATTGCCAACATAAATGCGACTAAGCATATGTTAACTGGCAAGTTTGATATGAAGGACTTGGGAGTTACTGATTTAAATCTGGGGATTAAGATCCAGAAGACTACTCAAGGTCTGGCATTGTCACAATCTCATTATTAAGACAGCGCTTGAAAAATTCAAGCACTTAGGGTTTAAAGTTGCAAAGACTCCAATCGACGTGAATCTTGCATTAGCAAAGAACAAAGGCCAAAGAATATCACAATTGGATTATGATCATGTGTTGGGATGCTTAAGGTACATCATGAATTGTCCATGACTAGATATAACTTATGCTATAAGTAAATTGAGCCGATACACGAACAATCCATGTCAATCTCATTGGATGGCAATGAAACGAGTTTTGGAATTTAGAACATACCCAAGACTTTGCTTTGTACTATAGTAAATATCCTGCGGTGGTTGAGGGATATTGTGATGCAAATTGGATCACCGGTTCAAATGATTCTAAGTCCACAAGTAGATATATATATTCACTATTGGTGGAGGAGCGGTATCTTCGAAGTCGTCCAAACAAACTTGTATTGCCCGCTCTACAATGGAGGCTGAGTTCATAGCCTTAGATAAAGCCTGTGAAGAAGTTGAATGGCTTCGGAATTTTTTGGAAGATATTCCAATTTGGCCCAAACCGTTGGCACCAATATGCATACATTGCGATAGTCAAACGGCAATTGGAAGGGCTAGGAGTGTTATGTATAATGGTAAATCTCGTCATATACGACGAAGACATAAAACTGTTAGGCAATTACTCTCTAGAGTTATTATTACGATTGACTATGTAAATTCAAGAGATAATATGTCAGATCCTGTCACGACCCAAAATCTATTAAGGTCGTGATGGCACCAGACACCATCGTCAGGCAAGCCAATCATTAAATTAGTTGAAATAAATTTCTGTTTTAACATTTTTGAAATTATTACCTTTAACTTATTACGTAATGACTAAACAAAAATCCATTAAGTAACTACGACAGTTCAATATTCCATTTTTATAAAATACATCCCATATACATCCCAGAACCCGGTGTCACAAGTGCATGAGCAAATTCTAAGAATTTCATAAATACTACAAATCTTGTCTGAAATACAAATTGGACAAGGAATTTAAAAATAAAAATAAATACAATATGAGGGATACTCTGTCAGCTGCGGATCGCCTCCGGATGATGCAGATCACCTAAGTCTCCAAACCAACCTCATCACTATGAAAGTACCTATGCAATAAAAATGCACCACAAGTGTAGCATGAGTACGAAAACAACGTGTACTCAGTAAGTATCTCGCCTAACCTCAGAGAGTTAGTGACGAGAGGTCGAATTAGACACTTGCTAGAAGTCAATTTAGTATAATCAAGTGAGACACTAAGCATGAATGTCATAGGCAATTTATTTAAATATCAGGGATAAGGAATATCAGTTCTTCTTATATTTAACACTTTAACACCTTCGTTATTTCAGTTGACAATTTAAATAATAATCAGGGATGAGAACATCAGACTTATTTCACATTTTAAACATCAATTCTTCTTCCTTTTAACTAGCAATTAAGGATTTTCTTAGGCCGATAAACATGTATAAATCACAGGAAATACACAACAATTATCATGCAAAAGAAATGCCAAGGGTCGAACGGCGCGGACCAACAATACTGAATTGTGCACTGCCGAAGGGTCGAACGGCTCGAACCATAGTGCATCTATTTTTCCCCGCTCGCGAATCGATCATGCGACGCGGTCAACATAATAATAATAAGGCTAGCCTACTCGCGAATCATACCTGCGAATCAGGTGCTCATATGTACACGTATTCACATAATAAATCCACATTTCTTTAAAGAAAACAACTTTTTAAGAAAATGATAAAACTCTTCTTAAAGGAACACGAAAAATAGCATTTAAATCTTTGTTTTGAAACTCATTTGCCAAGTTTAATAATATTCAACAATATAACCTTATCAGGAACACAATTATCCACGGAGGAATCAATTCTCTTTCTAGGTGATTAAGAAATTGAACTCTAGTCTTCTTAGGGATTCAATTTATTATTTACATCATATTAGCGGTCTAATATTACTGGCAAGATTACAAGTACAACAGGTAAGGCATGCTAGTTTGTCCTATACTACCCAGACATGGCATAATAGTAGCTACACACGGACTCCCGTCACCTCATTCGTACGTAGCCCCCGAAGATAGTAGCACATACTTAATTAGTTCATCTAGGGGGACAATTCCCCCTCACAAAGTTAGAAAGGAGACTTACCTCGCTCCGAAATTTCATAACCAGCTTCCAAGCCCTTCCGTCGACTCCAATGGATGCACAACGCCCCAAAACTACCCAAATAACGACAACCAACGAAAATATACTCTAATATTTGTCAATTCAAATTATATAAATCCTCAACTCCGCTCAAGGAATTGACCAAAATGCCCTCGGTCCCACGTGACCAGATTCCAAAATTTCTAGAAGATAAAATCTACCCATAGCCTTACTAGCTCAAATATACAATTTACTCTAAATTCCATGCTCAAATTCGGGGTGGAAATCCAAAATAAAAATTTCTAGGTTTTTCCTTCAAAAATCCCAATTTTCCATAATCTTTCATGTCCAAATCCATGAATATACCTTGTATTTAACTTGAGATGAGTTGGAATAACTTACCTTGCGATGCTTGACGGAAATCCCCTCTTGAAGCTCCTCAAAACCTCCCCAACCATGAGAAATATGAGAGAAATGGCCAAAATCTCGGTTTAAAACAATACACTACCCAGACTCTCTCACTTCGCGATCCCAGAAATACCATCGCGACCGCGAAGGCCAACAATCAGCTACCCCAAGACTTCCTCTTCGCGTTCGCGATGCCCTGAACGTCCCACGGACTTGCTCGAGGCCTCAAATCTCATCAAAAAATGCCGAAATCACGAATCACACTAAAATTCAAACTTTATGAGCTTTGAAATTTCAAACTTCCACCTCTGATGTCGAAACCTATCAAATCACGTCCGATTGATCCCAAATTTTGAACACAAGTCATATTAAACATTACGGACCTGCTCCAACTTCTGGAATCGCATTCCGACCCCGATATCAAAATTTCCACTTCCGATCGGATTTCTCAAAAACCTTCAAATTTCTATCTTTAGCCAAATGACTTCAAAATAACCTACGTACATCCGAATTAACTTCCGATCGCGCTCCCAACTCCAGAATCACCATACGGAGATATTCCCACACTCGGATCCCAAACGGACATCAATAACACTGCAATTCACTTCAAGCCAAACTTAAGAAATTTTTTCAAAATGCTGACTTCCACAATATATGCCGAAACGCTCCCGGGTTATCCAAAGCCCGATATGGACATACGTCCAAGTACGAAATTATCATACGAACCTGCTGGAACCTTCAGATCCTGATTCTGAGATCGTTTACTTAGAATCAAATCTTAGTCAATTTCTCCAACTTAAGGCTTCTCAAATGAGAATTTTCTTTCCAAATTAACTCTAGACTTCTCGAAATTCAATTCCGACCACACCTACAAGTCATAGTACCATAAATGGAGCTGCTCATGACCTCAAACTGCTGAATGACGTGCTAGAGCTCAAAACGATCAGTCGGTTCGTTTCAGATCCACTTACAAAAGGCCTAACTAGAGAGGTAACTGAAAGATCATCGAGGAGAATGGGACTATGGCTGGGAACAAGTCATTGTGGCAGTAACTCTACCTACAAGACTGGAGATCCAAAGATCTAGGTTCAAAGAGATCAAACAAAGTCATTAATGACGGTTCAACATTGTCAACTAAAATTTTGGTCCATTCTCGCAATGAGACAATGTTCAGTACCAAAGATAAAGCATTAAGGCTTTTTAATGATTTCTAAATATTATACAGGGTATATAAAATATTGTATCTACGGGATGACATGTTGAGGAATCACCTATGTAAGTGTGAAGTGTTAGTCGCTTTAAGGAGAATTATGTAAGGCCAGTTCTTTACGCACTTAGGAAACCAGGTGGTGTTTATGGCTGAAAAGAACACAACAATGAGAACCAAAGACGGTTAAGGGTTGGTTGTGTGACTTATGGTTGTGTGGTATACACCCAAGTTCGACGGTTCAAAAATATCAAATCTATCGATTGACCGAGTATATCCGACATAAGTTCACTACGAAAAGTTCAAAGGAAAACCTACTTATCCAAATGCAATTAATCATTGCTTGTGAATCACACAGTTTTTCATGCATATTTACGTGATATAGCCGTTTCCCATTCATGTGGGTGATTATTAGGTTATTAAGCTTTAATGTAGCTTAAAAGAGGGTGGATGGGAAATGGAGGGAAAATGAAATATTTGAGTTTCCCTCCTTGACAAAGGGACATTTCCCCATATTGGAAGAGGAAAAGGTTTTTGATGGGTATATATAAAATTTCTCTTCTTCTAGCTCTTAAATAGTTGAGAATAAGGCAAGCCTCGCGTCGTCGTCGTCGTCGTCGTCATCTTTGCTCGCTCGCTCAGCTCGGCTTCGGCTTCGGATTCAGATTCAGATTTGGATTTGGATTTGGATTTAGATTTGGTCAAATGATCGATTGATTGATTAATTTTTTGGACCAAATTGATTTGTTAATAGTAAATGTTAATAGAAATCCAACGGAATATTAATATTAAATTCAATGGAATATTAATATTAATATTAAATCCAACGGAATATTAAACGTTTTTTCGTTATTTGTTTTCAGTTTTTCTGTTTTGTAACGGAAAATTAACCTCCCTCTTCAATTCGGGTTTATTATTGCGTAAATAGCCATTTATGTTATGGCATTTATGTTATGGACATTTACATAAACAGCTATTCTGAAGAGTTGCACCTCTTCAGTTTTGAGCTCAACATTGGCTATAAATACAAGTCCATTCTCTCATATTTTCCGTACGAATTTCTGAGTTCTCCTCCTTTCTTTTGTATTGTTTTAACTTCAAAGAAAGCAACAGTAAGTGTGATTTGCTACTGAACTTTGTGTTAGGTGAAACACTGGGGTTTGAAGTACCACTACACTAGTGTGTGTAATTCGTTCTATCCTGGGAGGAAATAATCCATAATATTGGGTACTAGGAGGGGATTAAATTCCTTAAGGAAATATTGTGAATTCAGTGAGCTCGGATTAACTTTTGTTTTGTTTATATTACTGTTTATATGTTATTTTATCTTCTCCAGAATTATTTTACAAATACAGTTTACTAACAATCTCTTCATCTTCACGTCGCTTTATTCCTACATAGTTAAAATATAATATTAAGCATAAAGTAATATAATTAATACTCAAAAGATGATTTAAAGTATAAAAACATAATGCAACAATAGGTAAATATATGTATTTTTGGCAGAATATTACCTATACTTGCAAGGAATGTTTAAATTCAATATCGTACGCCACATCCAAAGAAGTCTCAGCTACCTTAATGTCGGCGTCGAAGGTAGAAGTGTTGATACCCAATTTTTCGTCAAACTATCTTAAAATTTGCATATATACCTTCAAAATCACTCTTTATAATAACTGATATTTTTCCGTAATTTTTCATATTTTTATTAAATTCTTTTCCAATTTATTCAGTATTTATATATTCAATAATTATTCATAAATTGTATTATAAATAATTTAAAAATATTTCCCACTCAATATATTATTTTTTAATCTTATTAGTATTTAATTATTTCACAAATTAGCCAATTTGGTATTATTTGACCATAATTACAATAAATTTGCAATTATAGCCTAGTTATACATTTTATGCCATTTAAATCAATAATTATTCATTTTATATTTTCTATATTAATTAATTACCATAATTTCACCTATTTAGCCTTAATTTCATTTTATATGATTATTAGCTATTGCTATTATTTATTTATCTAATTTTAATGGGTATTTAACAAATACCATTCTTTATTTAAATTTCAGCCTAATTAATCCTGGTCCCTAACCCAATTAAACTAGCCAAGACCCCCAATCCCAATACACTATCCTACCCGGCCCAAATACCTGTTTAATCTGAATCGCTGATTAATTTCAATCAACGGTCCAGATCGCCTATTACCATAATTAATCTAAGACTACCCCCTCCCTCGTCTCTCATTCTCTCCCTCTCACTTCTGAGCCATCTCTCTCAACTCTCTCTCGTCCCTTCAATCCCCTCCAGTGGACCTGGACCTTCTCCGGCCATCCCCTTGCCGGAATCTATGGTGATTCAACCACCTACCAGCCTTATGGCTCCCCCCTTGAACGTGTGTCACTATTTTGAGGCCTTCAAGTGAACCAGAGGCAGTCCACTCACCTATACGATCTCATTCCATTTTTCTTGCCTCCCATGGCCGTCCGAGTAAGATCTTTACACTTTCCGGTTAAAACCGGCAATTTCGAGTTATTATCTTCTCCTTTCTGGGTTCTCTTTGGAGACCCTAAATTTAGACCTCCCGATCCTTTTAGATTTGTCACAGGTCTATACGTATTCTGGGGGTTTTCCATGTTTTCCTCAAAGATCTTCTTGTTTTCTGAAAGGAATCTTCACTTCTCAAAACTAGGGTTTCAATATACTTTTTAAAACAGTTCTTCCTCTAGTTTCTTAGTATTATATTTTGTGATTTTATTGTGTTTAAGCATTATTTGAGCCGTTCTCGTTTTGTTTGATTCATTTTGATAAAAAAAATCACCAAATTTATGGGTTCAATATGTGAATCTGAGTTTATTTTGCAATGTTGTTTACCTATTCTAGCATGACTACCTTGCTTGCGTGTATACTCTATGTGTTTTGTGATTTCTTTCTCTATAATTACTTATTAGGGTTTCTGATTCTTTGTCGCCTCTGCCTAAACTATGATTATTTATTGATCCTTTAATTATCTGCTATTTTCTGATATGTATCCCTAATTTTGTGATTAGGGTTTTTTATTTTTGCTTAATATGTGTTATTCCAGTATAGTTTTACCATTTTTGAATCTCTGAATAAGTATGATTAGTGCTTTAGTGATTTTTTACACCATACTCTTTACTGATTTTCGAGTATTTTTCTTTGAGTAATACTGATTTCCTGATTTTCGAATATTTCCTTAAAATGATGGTATTTTCCTTTGATTAACACTGATTTCCTGTGATTTGAAGATTTCCTCACTAATTTTTAGAATCTGAATCATCTCTTGCATTACTTTTATGAATAAACCTGTTGTCAATTAATTCTTATACATTTTTCTTAATTGGTATATTCTATATTCAGTCTTGATTGCATGCTATATACTTTTACTACTCCTTATGTGGTAAAATCATTCCCTCAATTGATTCTTTTCCTTGTTTATCATTGTTTTTATCCGTTTGAACATTTACTCCTTAATTAAAGGGAGTACTTGTATTAATATGATTCTAATTGTAATTTACTTCTATAATTGGGGTGAACTATTATTTGTTATCATACTCTTCTTCCTGTTTTAAAAACTATAAGTACCTCTGCTATTTCATTATCAAAAAACGAACAGAGACATTGTTCTAAACCCTGTCTCACACACACATCCTCTCTCTTGGTCTTCTTTCTGGTTATTTGCTACTCTCAGTCGGATGCAAGCCAAGACTAAGTATTGTACTCTCTTGCTCTTCATTTTGTGCTTGTTCTCTCTTAACTGGTATGCCCTCAATTTAGTTTAAAGTCTCAAAAACAACATGATCCTCTTGGTATTTCAATTCATCTTATTTATATTATGCTTTTACTTATGGTTTTGTTTTTTACCTTGTAATTAGCATGTCTGCTTATTGCTTTACTAGTATGATTCTTAAATTGTACAATCTCCCTTAAACTCAGCATGTTACCCCCTTAGTACCCCTCAATATGATTCTGTTGATTCCTGGCATGAACCTTTTTGTGGAAAAACTACTTTTGTGGTTGTTAAGTTCTGGGTAAGTCTGTTAGGACTTCTCTGATTGTGACTTAAGTGAAAATTTTTCTGTTGTGTACTTACTCTTATGTGTCTCCTATTTGTCCAACCCCCTCACTTCCCTGTTTGAGATTGTTCCAATGGTCCTGTTCTTTGTACTTGTTCTATGTGTGCTGTTTTGTTCTGAGTTGTTGTTCTGATTGCACTATTCCCTTTCTCTTTCAAACAGTTTATATCTTAAAGTAAAACCTTCTGTTGTTTTCCAAAACTTATTTCAAACAAGTTTTTAAAAAAAAACTGTTTTCCAACTCAACCTTTTCAAAACTATGTCCTGCACTTCACTTGATTCCTAGACCTTTAAGTTCTGCCCCCTCAGTGTGAGCACTGCTTTGGGACCTTGAGTTCCCTCTGAACTCTGTCACACTGAGGCATGTTTAACTCCTGGTTACTAAGTCTGGGTATGAGCACTGCCCGGGAGTCTTTGAGGTCCTTAGGGAACTTTGACACACTCGGATTGTGAAAAGGCTATGAATACCATATGGCAATGAGGTTTAGAGGATTTGGGCCTAATTGAAGGATCCCTCTAGAATAACTTCTTATTTTTTTACTTCTGGTTGTGTAACTATGCATGCCTAGTTATTACAAGGGTTGAAACCATGCTTAGGTTTTTATTCCCTATCTGTGTGATAGAGATCCTGTGTAGGTTTATATGTCCATGCATTAGATATCATGCTACTTAGGATTTAACATCTCATCTACGCTTAGAAATCCTGCCTATAGGATAAATAATAACAATAAAATAAGCTGCTATTATGTGATTCTGTCCATGTAAACATGTCCTGAAACTTCATTAGAAGTCCTGTCCTAGGATAAATAAACTGCAATCATGTCTCACCACGCTTGTGCACTTAGAGATCCTGTTTCTAGGTAAGTAACATTAAAAAGTTGTACTCTTGCTATTCCTGAAATGGTGTATAATGTTGTGATTTTATGTGCATTTATAAATCCTGTTTAGGTTACTATGCATCATGATGCATTAGACATGATGCTATAGGGTCGCATTCATTTAACTGCATTTAGTCTAAATACATGTATCTAAAACAGTCATATGTTCTAAATAACTGGTAATTAGTCTGTGCACATCTTCAACACCTAGATTTGCATGTTATCTTACACCTAGGTAAGCCTTAGGTAATCAACTTAAAAAATAAAACCAGAACCGTCATTTGTGATTAGTGTTGGCCCAAGAAAGGAAATAGTTTTGAAGATTGACAAAGGAACTCCGAGATGAACCAGGTCCATCACAGGTGACATAGACCAGCAGAGTTAAAGGCACATGAGATGCACATGCATGAGATAAATGTATTCTAGTAAAATTGAGATATCTTCTGATAAAAAATATTGCAAAACTGAAATTGGATAAGGACTCCTGATTCAATAAGAATAGAATCTAAGATAAGGAAGGATTTAGGAGTTGAGTTTGACTAGAACTCTTTCACCAAGGAAGAGTAGCATTAGGATTCTAGTTAATTCCTTATCTACTAAATCCTATATGTATTGCAGAATGTTCTTATTGTAGAGAGACACACAAAAGCATAAATTTATCAAGAATTGAGAGCAAAATTCGTGAAGAAATTTTGCAAGCAGTTCGAGCCAAATTGGAGAGTGCAAATCTGGAGCTACTTGAACCAGCTAGAAGAACCAATTCCATCTGTTGTCTTTTAGTCTAGTTTATTTGTAGTAGGTGATTACAAATTGTACCTTTCATCTTTATCTAGAAGCAATTGTAATAGGTACTGAGTGTTCAAGTTATAGTTAACTTGAAGTTTGTCGCAAATATCTAGAGGTTAGTTTTCCACAAAGGGTTAGAGTTAATCCTTAGGTTTACAAAAGAGTTTATTTTGTAAATGATGTTTGGCTCATTGTTGTAGTGAAGTGTTTGGAGAAAATCCTACTTAGTAGTAGGTCGTGGTTTTTTACCTTTTGAGCCAGGTGTTTTCCACGTAAAAATCTCTATGTTTTTACTTTACTGCTTTTATTA
>MDKI01004859.1:0-14163 GCA_005239505.1 Nicotiana paniculata | reverse complement strand
AGATGGAGCAAGTAGGGGAAATCCAGGGAGAAGCTCAATAGGATTCTGTTTGAGAGATAAACACGGGGATCTGATTTATGCAAGTGGAAGGGAGATTGATGATGGAACTAATAATGAAGCAGAAGCAACAGCAATAGTAGAATCATTAAGAATATGCAAAGCAAAGAATTATAGGCAAATCTGGTTGCAAACAGATTCAATGATGCTCTTCAAAATTATTGAAGGAGTGTGAAAACCACCCTGGAGTTTAGTTGATCAAATGGAAGAGATATGGAGATTAAAGGATGTATGTATACTGAAGGTGTCACATATCTTTAGAGAAGGAAATAGGTAAGCAGATCATCTGGCTAACCATGCTTTAGACAGAGGAGATATAGAATGACAAGATTTCTGGGAGCTGGATACAATGGGTATAAAGATTATTAATAATGATAAGGTGCAAAGCCCATATTTGCGAGTAAGGGTTGCAAAGAGCTGATGAGTGAAGAAGAGGAGTTAACTGGATTAGGAGGAACAATGCAGTATATCATCATGCTCAAATCAATATTGAAGAGAGCATGGTGATCCATTGATTTATTAACATGGTTTGTTGTTTTGCAGGTACAATAACTGAGATATCGTTCTATTTCGAAAGGGATCTCCAAGTGGTGGTATCAATGTTATGCATTCATTCCAAAGAAAGAATCTTAGATCTAGAAAATATCTTAGTAGCATGGAATATCATGGGAAGAAGGGTCAGCAGTAACAAGCCCAGAAAATATAAGAGAATTGGGCAGTATGATGAATTGAAGATGCTTATGTTATATGCTCAAATGGACTTCTGTTAGACACTAAAACAAGACAATATCACAGTAAATAAAGAGGATGGAACAAACTGGAGAAAAAGACATGAAAGAGAACTAGACAGTGTTGTATTCACAGTTCATGAAGCTGGAGCATCAAGAATGTTCAGAATTTAAGAGAATTAAACACAAGAAGATACGAGTAAAATTGCCCAGACTGTGTAACAAAAATGAACAGGGATAGATGGACAGAGGAGTCAGCAACAATTCAATAATGATAACAGGATGAAAAGATGGTTTAGAAACTTGGGGATCACATCTGGTTACATTGTACAAATCCTTTGGGACGAGTACAAGGTAATCATGTTTTTCACTAACTTAGTGTTCTTTTTGCAGGAAACAGTAGTGTACTCATGTGTTGCCATTCAATACGACTTCAATGGGTGGTATTAGTACAATGTACTCATTCCCTTGAAGAAGGAAAGATGGCATACACAAGTATGGAAGAAGGATATTGGACAATGCGAGAGTCAATCAACACAATGACTGTTTTGTATTCGAAATCAGAAATCATAGAGCCACAACAGCACACTGGGGATAATGCAGCAAGAAAAAGGAGATCAACTGAAAGCTCAGTTGCTACACACAATGTTTCTTCAACACTGCTGGGGTGAGGCAGCCGACAGTGTAGCATACAACTAATAGCCACGACCATTAAGATATGGAAGTTAATTCAAGCAATGGATATGAATTACACAAGTAAGGAGCATCATAGTTTGAGTGAACCTTTGGACAACAAATTTTACAGTTTCTTGGATAGTTTCATGCAATCGTTAGATAGTAGTGTTCATATTATTAGTATATCAGTGTGTAATATCAAGTTTGGGAGTCTCATTCACAAACTTGATAATAGGATCTATGTAGTAGGCATAAGTTATGGTTTTGCATCTCGCAAGACGACATGAAACTCTGTTTTATTTTAATATATATAGATAAATACTAGCCCTAGGCACTGCCTAGTGGATTGCCAAAAAAAAAAGTGGAAGGTTAAGTCCCACATGGCTAACCCTCTCGGAAAAATTTGAAAAGCCGAAGTGCTCCAAGTGCTTTAAAGATAAAGATAGAGGAAAAATCAGAAATGAAAAGCCGATGAAGGAAAAAATAAAGTTGGAAAAGGTTAAGTCCCACGAGACTAACCATGGAAGAAGAATTTGAGGGACCAAAACTTGCTCGATACTCTGGAAATCCAAAAGAAAAGCAAGTGGAAGGCCTATAAAGGCAAAATAAAATCAAATGTTGGGTCCCACGTGACCGAGCGCCATGTTAAAATCTGGAAAGCCAGGATCCCCAGGATTAGAGATGAAACTCAATCCCCAGTGAGCAAGCAAGTGGTCAAGATCTTCGTCACAAGAATGAAGATCAAGCTGTTGAAAGTCAAGGCCGCAAAACCAACCACCGTTTCAAAGTAACAAATTGTTCTTGAAGGAAACAGGTGTAACTCAAAGCAACCTTTCAAATGCAAGTGTAACCAAAAGAAAAGGCGCAAGAGCTAGAAGCAGCTCTGCAACAACAATTCCGAAAGGGAAGATTTCTCCAAAATTCTTTCCCTCATTCACTCAAAATAAAAAGAAAAGAAAAGAAAAGAAAAGAAGAAAACAATGTTGAAAACAGCCCAAACCTGAAGTGGTATAGGGTTTCCGAACCCTAGCTGCACCTTTTTTGACATAGGGTATACAATCCCTAGTTGATGTTTTTTCCAACGTAGGGTATACACTCTCTAGTTGATGCCGACATACGGTATACACTCCCTAGTTGATGCCAACATAGGGTATACAATACCTAGTTGATGATTTCTTTTCCAACATAGGGTATACAACCTGTTGACATCAAATTTTGTCCATCCTTTCTTTCAATTAATCTTCTTGAGCTTTTAAGTTATTAAAAATTTATATACTTTACTTTTACTACTATTGTTGTTACATTTGTTACTACTACTACTACTATTATTAATATTAGTATTAGTATTAGAGTATTATTATTGTCATTATTATTATTATTATTACCATTATTCATATTATTATTATTATTATTATTTTATAATTGTTATTACTATTACTATTATTATTATTATTATTATTATTATTATTATTATTATTATTATTATTATTATTATTATTATTATTATTATTATTATTATTATTATTATTATTATTATTATTATTTATTCATTCATTAATTCGTTCATTCGTTCTTATCGCCTTTTGTGGAAAAATCATATCATTTTCCTTTATTTAGTTAAAAAGTAATGTTTCTTCAATCTTACGTTCTATAAATATTTGTTCCAAGAAAATTAGAGTTTTATACATATCAATTAGTGTAATAGATATTTATATACTAATATACATAGTATTATATAATATAGTTATTAAAATATTTTATTAAAGTTAGAAGCCCAAAGAAATACTAAGAAGAAAATAATTTCAGGACTATTTTAGGCCCAAATTTCGGCCAAATTAGCCCAGTATGAGCCACTATACTAGCCCAATCCAGAATTACCCTATTTTGGTATTCCAAATATCTCCAATTAATTATATTGAATAGTTTACCTAGATTCCATCGCTACTCTGACTCCTCTTGAGTGTTTCAGAAGACGTTCCTTCTCCTCCCTTTCCTCTTCTTCACAAAAATCCAAACATCCATATCCCTTGACAAGCGTTCTCAATCCTCCTATTTCTTCTATTTTCATGGAAGATGGCATCTCAAATCAGGAGGAAATCAGTCCAAATCTCATCATTCCGTGTATGGCCTGAAGCATCACGTGAAGATGAAGTCCGTCCAAGCCTCCAACGTTCGGATTCAAACGCATATGTTTACTAAAAATATATCCTAGTTGTTTCACCTATATATACACACATCATTCATAGATGGGGGGGGGACAACCTTCAGAGACCCCTGCGCTAGCGACCCATCTCTTCTTGAAAACATGGTTCAGCCGCCCATTAACCCCTCAAACAACCTTTTGGAGCCGCCCCTTTTACCCTAAAAACCTTAGGGTGGAGCCGCCTCCTTTAAACCCCTATTCAGCCTCTTCCCTTTACCCTCAAACTCAGGATTTTAGTCGACGTTTCTAACTCCTTAAAGTCTACCATTGTTATTCTCTTTATCCCTAAAAACAAACACTCTTAAAAAAGCTTAAGCTCTCTTACCTTTAATCTCTTTACCTCTGTCGGCGGTTAGCCATAACAGAGGCTTTTGTTTTTCCTGTTTGTTCCGGTATTTGATGACTACCCGAGTATAGCAAGTTCGAGGTTAGATTCAATAGCGGCGTACCCTAGTTCACTGCCCATAATAGGTTAGTGTATTTCTCCTTTTTGTAATGACCCGACCGGTCATTTTGAGCTCTAGTGCGTCGTTTAGCATTTTGAGGCTGTGAGCAGCTCCATTTCAGGTATTATGACTTGTAGGTGTGGTCGGAATTGAATTTCGGAAAGTTTAGAGTTGATTTGGAAAGAAAATTTTCATTTCAGAAGCCTTAAGTTGGAATAATCAACTAAGATTGGAATTTTAAGTAAACGACCTCAGAATCAGGATTTGAGGATTCCAACAGGTTCATATGATGATTTCGGACTTGGGCGTATGTCCGGATCGGGTCATGGATAACCCAGGAAAGGGTTATGGTGGTATAGACTACTACTTAAGGATTTGCATATTGGGTGATTGTGGGAATTCACTCGTGTGTTGAGATGGTACTCTTGAATTGAGTTAAGTAAAAGGTTTCTATATGATGGAGTGTTCACCCTATTGGTGGTTCAGAAGTTATGATGGAATTCTTGCGCTACCTCATATTGGCATGTTAGGTGCGGTAAGCAGTATGTCACTGAGAGTAAGAATCGATATTGAGGTTCGGTATTAATAAGGATGTCATGAGCTCGGAAGAGCAAGAAAAAGTGATTTGAAAGTTCAGAGTAAGCTGGTGTTATCTTCACTGTCACCTGAGATTGATATTCAGTGGAAGAGGCTTTGTACCCTAATTATGGGTTCTTGATTTGTCTTACAGCGTAGTATGGCCAGAGGTGGATGTGCAAACTTGTTGCCTTGTGTGGAAGGTCGTGGAAGCATGACCGCGAAAAGAATGTATAAAGTGTGACATGTAGTCACGTGATGGACTGCATATTTGGATTGAGTTTAAAGAAGTGCAATATTGCTTAATTGAGAATTTATGCCTGTAAGGCGTTCAGTTCATTTGGTTATGGACTGTGGGGTGTTTGTCCCGGCTATGATGGTTTTTCTTGCGTATTATGAGAGAAAGAGTGTTAATATGGACCCGAGTAAAAGCTATTAGCTTAGTTTGGTGCGAGCAAGGTAGACTCGATGTTTGTGGATGGATTTAAATATGATTATGGGCTCCGTATGAGCCAGGCATGTTCATTTCATTAGAGCGCTTTTCATGGAAAGGTATTAGAACAGCAGATGTTGCTCCGTCTTCGTCAAATTCATGCGATATCGTGATTTGTGCCGTGTGAGTTGTGAAATGGCTTGATAATTTTCTATGTGTTGAGGTCCCGCGTAGTGGGGATGTTATGTGAGCAGGATAGCTCTTGAGATCCAGAGTGTGTGTATATATATATCGCACCTCAGTTGTGCTTGAGTTTTGTAACATGCAGCTTTATCAGTCTCCCCAGGATGGTATTATGCACTTAGCGTGCTTATGTTCGATATTCAGTAATTTGTAATAGTGAGCAAATCAGCTCCGTATATATATCTTCTTATGTAAACTTTATGTGTGGATCGGTTGGCACGTCGCCAAGGGTATGTTATTCGGATCGGGTTGCACGCTGCAACAGTGTGATGATGAGTAAGGTTTCTATAATTATTCTTTCTTACGTTCCATTTCCTCTTTTCTGATAAAAAAATTCATATTAGTTGTGTGAGTTGAATAGTCCCTTCCTGAGTCATTTCTTATTATCATGTTCGACCTATGGCCTATTAGCGCGATGTGGTGTCATGTGAGGCTGTCAATCATGTTTGGGGTGATTTGTTACCTGAGCAGTTCATACTGGGTGAGACGAGATTATCAGATCAGAGATCAGTGCGATAAGATTATGTGAAAGGTATATTAAAGAACAAATACCATTATTCAGGTTCATAATGAAATGATGATTCTAGTCAAGACGAGGTATTCAATGATTTGTTAACTCTGCAGTTGGGTATGAATTTCTACACATCTCCTCCATGGTGGTAGTATCATCAGCATTATAGCAGGATGCATGTATATTTGTTATGAGGTGCATCGGGAGCACCGGATTCGTGAAATTTTGGCTATTAAGGTTAAGGGAGTGCCATTGTAGTTAGATGATGAGTTATGCGGTGCATGGTGCTGATTCAGCAAAGGTATGCAGTTATGTTCTGGTATATCGTGTGGTAGTTGATATGGTGTTTATATGTTGAAAGTAGGACTGACAGAAAATTTCAAATGTTGGAACTAGGTTCTGAGCTTATTATATGGATAAAACAAGAAATGTTTAGATTTGATTAAGCTAATGTACATGACTGGGTTGTGGCAGCACGGGCAGGTGCTCGGGGTGTTAAACAGTGATTTCAGATAACTCCAGAGTAGTTCTTAGAACGTTCGAGGACGAACGTCTGTTTAAGTGGGGGAGAATGTAATGACCCGACCAGTTGTTTTGAGCTCTAACATGTCGTTCAGCGGTTTGATGTCGTGAACAGCTCCATTTCAGGTATTATGACTCGTAGGTGTGGTCGGAATTTAATTTCGAAAAGTTTAGAGTAGATTTGGAAAGAAAATTCTAATTTCAGAAGCCTTAAGTTGGAAGAATCAACTAAGATTGTAATTTTGAGTAAACGACCTCAGAATCACGATTTCAGGGTTCCAGCAGGTTCGTATAATGATTTCGGACTTGGGCGTATGTCCGGATCGGATCTTGGATAACCCGGGAGCGTTCCGACGTATATTGTGGAAGTCAACATTTTGAAGGAATTTCCTAAGTTTAGCTCGAAGCGCATTTCAGTGATGTGGATGTCCGTTTGGGATTCCGAGTTTAGGAATAGCTTCTTATGGTGATTCTGGAGTTGGGAGCGCGATCGGGAGTCAATTTGGATGTCCGTAGGTCATTTTGAAGTCATTTGGCTAAAGATAGAAATTTAAAGGTTTTTGAGAAATACGACTAGAAGTGGAAATTTTTATATCGAGGTCGGAATGCGATTCTGAAAGTTGGAGTAGGTCCGTAATATCGAATATGTCTTTTGTGCAAAATTTGGGGTCAATCAGACGTGATTTGATAGGTTTCGACATCAGATTTAGAAGTTGGAAATTTCTAAGTTCAGAAAGTTGGGATCTGGATGCGATTCGTTCGATGTTGTTTTATGTGATTTGAGGCTTCGAGAAAGTCCGCATTATGTTTTGGAACAGGTTGGTATAATTGGACGGGATCCCGGGGGCCTCGGGTGGATTCCGGGTGGTTAACGGATCAAGTTGAGAGTTTGAAGAAGGCTGGAATTTGTTGTCATCTGGTGTGACCGCACATGCGAGGATTTGGCCGCATGTGCGGCTATGGCACCGCAGGTGCGAAGAATTGATGGTCCGGCTGGGAGCGCATGTGCGATGGTATTTCCGCACCTGCGAGGTCGCAGATGCGGGTTATGGGGAGCAGGTGCGAAGTTGGCTTGAGCTGAGGAAAGCCGCAGGTGCAGAGGTTTGGTCGCACCTGCGATTCCGCAGGTGCAAAACATGGCCTGGGCAGAATGTTTTAAAACCGAGAATTGTTGGCCATTTCTTCATTTATTCTTTGGTTTGGTCGATTTTTGAGGGGATTCAAGAGAGGATTTCTTCATGCAATGTCAAGGTAAGTAATTTCTTCATGTTTTAATGTTAGGTACAAGTATATGCATGGAATTAGACATGGAAATTAGTAGGAGAACTGGGAAATCTTGAAGAAAACCTAGAAATGGTGATTTGGATTTTTTGCCATGAATTTGAGCATGGAATGTAGAGTAAATTGTATATTTGATCTAGTAAGGACATGAGTAGAATATATTTTCGAGAAATTTTGGATTCCGGGCACGTGGGCCTGAGGGCATTTTGGTCATTTCACTAAGCGGGGTTAGGAATTATATAATTTGGAATTGTTGCAAATATTAGAGTATATTTTCTTTGATTTGTCGGTGTTTGGATAGTTTTGGGGCGTTGTGCGTCCGTTGGAGTCGTCAGAAGGGCTTGTAAGCCGGTTATGGAATTTCGGAGCGAGGTAAGTCTCCTTTCTAACTTTGTGAGGGGCATTATCCCCCTAGGTGAATTAATTAAGTATGTGTTGTTATCTTCGGGGGGCTACGTAAGCACAAGGTGACGGGAGTACGTGCATAGCTACTATTATGCCATGTCCGGGTAGTCTAGGACCCACTAGCATGCCTTACGTGTTGTACCTGTAATCCTGCCTGTAATACTAAACTGCTAATATAATCGAAATCGTAATTGAATATCTAAAGAAGACTAGAGTTCATTTTCTTAATCATCTAGAAAGAGAATTGATTCCTCTGTGGATAATTGTATACCTGGTAGGGTTATATTATGGAATATCATTAAACTTGACAAATGAGTTTCAAAACAAAGATTTAAAAGCTATATTACATGTTCCTTTAAGAAGAATTTTACCACTTTCCTGAGAAAAACTACTTTCTTGATAAAAATACAGATTTATTATGTGGATAGTGTACATATGAGCACCTGAATCGCAGGTATGATTCGCGAGCAGGCTAGCCTTATTATTTGTATGTATAACTGCATTGCACGGTCGATTCGCGAGCGGGACAGATAGATGCATCTATGGTTCGAGCCGTTCGACCCTCGGCAGTGCACATTTTATTATTGTTGGTCCACGGTGTTAGACCCTCGGCATTGCTTGCACATGATATTTACTGCTTAGTTGCTATGATTTTTGCCTGATTACTGGCCTGAAATATTAAATTGTCAGTTGAAATGACATAGATTTAAAGTTATTAAAAAGATTTTGGAAGAAGTTGTTCCTTCCCGTCGATTAATTGTTATTTGATTATATCTCCCATGTTGATTAATTGTTATTTATATGACGAAGATATAAAGTGTTAAACGTGAACGGACTTGATAATATTTATTCCTGATTTTAAAAAATTGCCTATGATTATCATGCTTAGTGTCGCACTTAAATATTCTAAATCGACCTTTAGCAAGTGTCTAATTTGGCCCCTCGTTACTACCTCTCTGAGGTTAGGCGGCGGACTTACTGAGTACACGTTGTTTTTGTACTCATGCTACACTTGCTGTTCATTTTATTGCACAGTTACTTTCATAGCGATGTGGAGGATTGGAGACTTAGGCGAGCTGCATCATCCGGAGGCGATCCGCAGCTGACAAAGTCTCCCTCATACTGTATTACATTATTTCAATTTTCTTGTCCACTTGTATTTCGGACAAGCTTTGTAGAAATTATAAAATTCTTAGAAATTTCTCATGTACTTGTGAAACCGGGTTTTGGGATGTGTTGGGATATATTTGCTAAAGTGTAGTATTCAAACTATTGTTTTACTTAACATATTTTATTTGGTTAATATGTAATAAAGTGAAAGTAAATATTTTTTTCATAAAGGTTAAAACCGAAGATTTATTTCATTTAATTAATAATTGACTTTCCTGACAACGATGTCCGGTGCTATCACGACCTTAGGAATTTTGGATCGTGACATTTTCTTTTATGTTGTCTTATTAAAGTACGATTGCAATTTAGCATGTGTGTTTGAAATAGTGTTGATTTTAGTTTGTTTCTCACGTTTTTTCGCATATCACAAGAATAGTTGTTGAACCATACCTCTATGTCGATCCTAAATTATGTATAATTGAACATGGATTTCTGACATATTTAGTTATTGGCTCATTTTTATTTAGTTATTGACATATATCGCCTTTAGTTAAAGTTGAAGGAACATGGGTCTATTCTCATGTTTTTATGTTGAAAGATTAGACTATTCTAGTTTTGATGACTGATGGAAAATATAATATTATTTTCAAACTCGCTGTCAAAATAAGGATATTTGTTTAGTCAAGCTTTTCACGGCAATACCATAAATCATGCTAATAAGCGAGAATGGATAGTTTAATCTAATTATCTTTGTAATATAATTCTTAAGTTTAATCATTAAGTATGCATAAAACGTGAATCTATTCTGTTAAAAATTGCTCTCTCTTTGCTGTCCTATTGCGCATGATAAAATAAAAGCTCTATAGGATTTATTGATTGTACAACTCAATATCTATTTACCTATATATCACACATTCTAAAATCTGATTGTTTTTTAAGTTAAAGTTATGGTTGGTTCTTCATCCATTGCGAATTTGAGTTTTAAATAGTGGAAACCATGAGTATAGTGTATACTTTTCTCACCTCGTACTTTCTTTTACACTTTAGACGTCAAGTTTGTAGAATATTTTCAATATTCATTTTCAACAAAATGAAAGGATGGCTTGGAAAACTTTTCACTTCGTAAAATTGTGAATTAAGGTTATAAAGACAAATAGACAACCCATTTATGAATGTGTTGATTATACTAACGGATGTTTGTTTACCCCAGTAATAAGAAAGTATTTTCTGTTAGTATGCTAGTACATTCACTTTTAAAAAATAGAGACCATGTTAGTAGGCACATAATTGAAGTCAAATCAGAAGATGCTTTTTATCTAATATCTCAAATCCTTCCAGAATAAAAATTCACTAAAGCAACCAACTGGAAAAACAAAGTAATGAGATATTGCCTCATCAAATAAAACACTAGAAAGTAAATAGTTTTCTATCCTAAGCTCATGTAGAAATCTAAACTCTCTGTCAAAACAATAGCGTAGAATTCCAGCCCCAAGGGACATTTTATGCGTTAATAGCTGGGCCAAACTAAGCTAGCTATACTATCCTTGGCACCTTCTCTGTCACAATGTGGTAGAGATGCTTGCTTGCTTTTTGATAATGACATACTAAGTTTTATTCACTCACTTTTTTTTACTTAGTAAGACATGCCTTAGGCTTAGGGTATTCTCTTAACTTGTGATTGCTGCATCTTAAATTTTAAATCAGAAAATAGAAAACATCTACTTGAATGCTTCATTCGATGATGTGCTTGAATTAGTGATATGAATCTGTAGTATAACATTTTAATATGGTGAATGTGTCAGCTATGTTGTAATCTTATAAGTCTATGGAATGATTCATGTTGTCTTTATCCTAAGTTTGCTCGAAAACTAAGTTCATTCTAATTCTTGTTTTGTTCTCTTTTTGTGCATATGTGCTTGGAGCAAATCATGGAGTTTTAAAGCAAGACTCTCCCATATCCGTACGTGGAGTGAATGCCTCTCATTCCTTAGAGCACCGGATCGCGAGAAAAACAAGCGAAACGCTTGGGGGACACCTATGGCGTCCTTCTTTTGTTTCTATCATTCATTTTGTCTTAATTTTGTATTTTGTCGATTTACGTTTTTGCGTTTCTTAATTTTGAAATTTTTATGTTGGAGTCTATTATTAACTTAGAAGAAAGAGCTTAGTCTTATTTAATCACTTAGTATTCTCACCCTATTTATAAGTATCATACTTATTTTATCACTTGGAATAACACGTCTATTTTCAAGGACTACTTAAAACAGTAGCTTAATAACATTTTTCTATACTACTGTTTTCTTACAAGGTACTTAATTTTGGAGATAGCATTTTAAACTAGAGACGTTCTTCAAATTCTACTCTTATACTTTCTTCAACACCTATAAGTTTAGACATCAAACTTTGTTAGCAACAAATGGCTTCTTTGTAAGAAACTTGTTTTCAAAGATAATTTGGACGTCTTTTTCCAAAACCAAAGTCAAATTCCTCTAATCAATTTTGATAGCCTTCAATCAAAGGTATTTAGATATATATATATATATATATATATATATATATACACATATACACACACATATATATTTCTTTAACTAATTAACCTAAGTTTGGTCGGTTAATCGTAGTTAACGGATCATATAGAGTGCCTTAATAACTTTCTCTATAAGATTAATTAGAACCCTTACCCATAGTCTTAAAAGTTAGGCAGACCATATAAAATAGAGTTAATTTCATTACTTAGCTAAAATTCATGTCCTAATTCACCTTTAAAATAATTAGGTGGCGACTCTCTTTAATTAGTTAAACCTTCAGAATTACCAATATGTTATACTCTAATTTGGCCCGTATTAAAATGGGGTATAACACAATCCCTAGTTGATGTTTTTTCCAACCTAGGGTGTACACTCCCTAGTTGATGCCGACATACGGTATACAATCCCTAGTCGATGATTTCTTTTCCAGCATAGGGTATATGTGATGACCCAAGGGGTCATTTTATAAAATTAGACTTTGTTCCATGCTTAATAGCCATAAAAAACTAAAATTAAATACATCAATTTACTTGCGCAGTCCGGGCGTGAAACCGCAAAGCTTTTATGTGGAAATATAAGAAGTAGTGATTTTTAGAATTTAAATTTGATAAAAGTTGACTTTGGTCAATATTTTGAGTAAACAGACCCGGATCTGTGTTTCGACGATCCCGGGAGGTCCGTAGTAAAATATGGGACTCGGGCGTATGCCCGAAATAAATTCCGAGGTCCCAAACCTTAGAAACCAATTTTTGAAACAAATTATTTTGCTGAAATGTTTGTGAATTAAAGAAAAGAAATAATGCTAAAAATATCATCGATATCGGGCCCGTATTTTTGTTCCGGAGCCCGGTACAGCTTTGTTATGATATTTAGAGGTTAACTGTGAAATTTTGTGAAAAACGGAGTTCGTTTGACGTGATTCGGACATCCGGTTGAGAAACTATGAACCTTAAGAGTTTTTTATGAAAATGACGAGTTTTGAGGTTTAATTCATAGATTTACTGTGATGACCCAACAGGGTTATCCCGTATATTCTATCTAATTATGTGTTCCGAGGTCGTGAAAACCTCCTTCTATCTCACCTCGATTCGCGTGCGCAGCCCGGGCGTGTAGCCGGGAAGCCTTTATGTGGAAAAAAATTGATAAAATGAAAATTTGTATTGGAAATTTGAATAAAGTTGACTTCAGTCAACGTTTTTGGTAAACGGACCCGGACCCGTGATTTGACGGTCCCAGAGGGTCTGTAGAAAAATATAGGACTTGGGCGTATGCCCCGAATCGAATTCCGAGGTCCCAAGCCCGAGAAATGAATTTTTAAAGAAAATTATTTTCTGAAAAATATAAAGATTTTTGAAAATAAAATTTGAGGTGAAACCTGTGATATCGGGCCCACATTATGATTCCGAAGCCCGTCACAGGTTCGATATGTTTTATATGTGTTATCCGTGAAATTTGGTAAGAAACGGACTTAGTTTGACGTGATTCGGACCTTAAATGCAAAACTTAATGTTTATAGAAGTTTTGAAGAATTTTTATGGACTTTTAGTTTAATTCATCGTTTTAGCGTTGTTTTATGTGGTTTGAAACCTCGAGCGAGTTCGTGTTAGGTTATATTACTTGTGTGTGTGGTTGGACAGGGTCCCGGGGGCCTCGGGTACGTTTAGGATGCTCATAGGGTGTCATTAGCACTTCGAAGACAGCTGAACCATTGCTCGTTCTGGTGTCTCGCACCTGCGATGGACCTTCTGCAGGTGCGGACACGCAGGTGCGACGAGGAACTCACAAGTGCGGAACTTAGCCCAAACCCCTTATCCTCCCTGGTGCGGTTAGTCATCCGCAGATGCGGAGCCGCGGGTTTTCGCACTTGCTGTAATGACCCGACCGGTCGTTTTGATCTCTAGCGCGTCGTTCAGCGGTTTGAAGTCGTGAGCAGCTTCGTTTCAGGTACTATGACCCGTGGGCGTGGTCGGAATTGAATTTCAGGAAGTTTAGAATTTATTTGGAAAGAAAATTCTCATTTCAGAAGCCTTAAGTTGTAGAAATGGACTAAGATTGAAATTTTGAGTAAACGATCTCCGAATTATGATTTGAAGGTTCCAGCAGGTTCGTATGATGATTTCGGACTTGGGTGTATGTCCGGATCGTGTTTTGGATAACCCGGGAGCGTCTCGGGGTATATTATGGAAGTTAGCATTTTAGAAGAATTTCATATATTTGGGCTTGAAGTGCATTTTAGTGTTGTTGTTGATGTCTGATCACGCTCAACTATGTCTTGTAGAAGACTAAACGGGCGTTGCAAATATAATTCTGAGGTATTATGCCCAGAGTCGATCCCACAGGGAATTGACGTATCAAGCAAGCTGTTAAAATACTACTTAACTGTCACCTGATGTTATTTAAATTACTAATACTAAAGAGTAAAACTAAAGATTAACTATGCTA